>VZTU01029957.1:345662-375343 GCA_013400835.1 Zapornia atra
GCCGCGGCAGCCGGGACCCCCCGCACCGCCCCATCCCGCCCCGGTCCCTGCAGGCCGGCGGGAATCGAGGGGCTCACCCGCACCGTACACGCCCCGGGAATTAGGGGAGTGACGCGGTGCACCACCTCCCCGCCCCCCCCCTTCCCCCGGCTCCATCTCGTGTTCAGCGGGTGAACGAGGTCCAAAATCAGATGGACGATGCTCTACCCAGCCACGGGCACGGGGCTCACAGCGTGCCTGCATGCCGGGGCGCAAACATGCCTCATCCACCTCTGCTCGCTTTAAAGCCTTCAGACAGTACCGTGTTTACCATGAGCTGTGGGCCCGCTTCCGATGGCAGGAGCACAGAGAGGAGAGCTGTCAACCAAGTAAAATCACCGCCTTTACATGCTTGCACCCAAAGAGAAAGAAGGAAAAGTAAAGGTCCCCTCCAAATACAGACAGTATTCCATGCAGAATAACATCCTTGTCCACGCAACGTGCTACAGTTTAAGTGGAACAAGTGATACAGAAAACCAGAACAGCCGTAACCAGATGGGCTGCTGTCTGTCTGTCTGTCACTGCGCTAGTGACTAAATCCAATGTGGTTGGTCCCACAACTGAAAATACATCAGGCACAGATGTTAAATAACACAGAAAAACAATGTCATAGCAGGATGGGTTTAAAGCCACAGGATAAATCATTAGGGCAGCAAAGATGTGTATAAACATGATGGGCTTTTGTAAGGAGACCACATTCGCTTGGGGTATTTAAGTGTATTTTGTATGCAGAAATGGAAGCAAGACCAACTAACCAGAGTACAGAGAACACGTAATCAGTAAACTAAAGTAATCTCAGAATTCATAACTGATTTCTAATAGCAACAAATGAGTACAGCAAAACTCCATGAGACATTCTGGAATGGATTTAGCAATGCTGCTTCTTCCCCACCAGCTCTGCGTTCAGCATTCGGATATATGAACGAGACATCCCAGCCTTTTTAAAAGTTGAATGGGAAAAGAGTGGTTGTGGTTCACAAGCAAGCTTGCTAATACCAAACACAGCTGATACTGTACCAAAAAAAAAAAAAACCACAAGGAAAAACACAAGGAAAAACACGAGAAGATCCTAGGAACTGTTTGCTTTAAGCAAGAGTATTATGGATGAGTCATGGGAAACAGAAACCGTGCCTTGAAGAATGATAAATTTGGATGCTGTAAAAAAAGCAAACCAAAATAATGTGCATTTAAACAGTCTTTCTTGTTCTTATTGTAATGTGTCAAAGACATTGCACCTGACCTGCATTTGTGGCTGTAATTGAAGGGAGTGGCATCTTAAAACTAATTATAATGCTACCTGAGTGGGTGACCAGCATCTATTAAAGTGTCACAGGTTTGCATCACAGTGCTGCTTGTTTGTTTGAGCTCAGCCGGATTAAACAACAGTTAAAAAGACATCGAAAATGAAAGTGACATGGTTTTGGGGGCTTGATGGAAGAAACCGGCAAGAGGGGCTCAGGATTTCTCAAGAAACACGGAATGAGCGCATAAAGTCAGCTAAGAAATCATTACGGTGCTTTTAGGTAGCAGAATGACATGCTGACGACTAAAGAGCTGACCCTGCAAAGCCTCCCCTACACATGGTTATCTTGCTGTGAGCTGGCCCACCGAAGTGATCAGACTGATGAGAAGAATTAGCTGTATCAAGGATTGAAACTCCATTAGGAATGCAACCAGAAGCTAACGTGGGAAAAAAGGTCCCTTAACAATTTGAGGCATCAAGAACAGGTACCAGCCAGGCCTGGCAGTGTAAAGGACAGATTATTTTCATGAGACAGCTTTCTTATCCGCGCTTGGGCAACTGACCAAGCAGGGCAGGATCCTGCAGAGCCTGCTGTTTGATACCTTCCCAGATGCCCCATGTACAGTGGGTGCATTATTAACAAACGCTCTAGAGGAGTTCGTAAGGCCTGGCAACACCGAACTTCTTGGCAATCTGAAAGTGGATACCTTTCCCCTGTACCTTAGTTGTTAACATCAACGGGATTTCAACAGCAACCCTGGTTCCTGGTGACCTGCCCGCTCTTCTAGTTCCTTGGCTTGTGAGCAGGCGAGGTGGGGAGAAGCAGGTGATTGTTTACAAGCCCTGCCCCAGCAGGCATGGAACAAGCGGGGTGTTATGTTTGTGCCGTGTGTGGGCACTCAAAGCGAGCAAGGACACTGCCATGTGTGTCACTGCAAAACCGCAGAGATTTTCTCCTATTCTAGAACGAACCAGACCAAAACAAACCCCAAAACCCTACATCTGAGCAATTGAAACTAGTACTTAGAGGTATATACAGGTAGATGCCATTACGACTACCAAAGAAGTCCTTCGCCTTATGATGCTCTAGCACAGCTTAAATACAGGGTTTACTGAAAGACTCTCCTAAGACTGTGCTCATGGGTGGGGAATTTGCACATTAGAAAAATCAGCAGCCAGTAGCACTGGAAATGCTTGCTGGTGCCATGTCCAGTGAGGCACATGGTATAAAATGCCTTAAGAAACAGTTTTCTTCATGTAAAAAATATCAGGGGAAAGTAGCACCCGGGAAGCCTGGGTGTGTATTTCCCTCCTTTTAAACCAGGAGGGCGGCAGGTTAACCTGAGCAGAATTCTTTGATTCTTCAGAGCGCATTCCTGATATGGGAGATGGCCTTTCATGCTGCCAGTGCTGCAAACGCTGCAGGTGGGGAGTGGATCCCTTCTGGCTGCGAGCACTTGCAGAGCAGACAGCGCTACTGTAAAACGCTTAAAGCACGCTCAGCCTGCAATTACCGTTTGTTTCATGGGGCTTAATTGTGCTCGTCAGGTAAGGCAGTTGGATGAGATACTCAGGTAGTATCCTTAGGGTCCAACATTGCAAACAGCTCCTGACTTTCAGACCCCTTTTACTGTACACATTCCTCAAGCATCTTTTACTTCTTGTGAAGAGAGAGGCCCCATGGCTTGGATCGAAAGGAGGCAAAACAATTGCATTCAGCTCTGGAAATCCTTCTCTCTGACATCTCTACTTCACAATGTGCCATCATGGTCTTCTCTTTCCGATACCCCAAGCTGTCTCACCGCCTTTCACGAGCTACCAGCCTGTTCTTGTGGTTTGGGCAATGCCCCCCCCATGGCCTTTTCCTTCTGAAAGAATCGGGAGACCAGCTTCTGAGTTGAAACGGCAGAAGAGCGAAGGAGACTCTTTCAGCATGGAGGAGTAGGAAATGGGAAGAATCTGCTGAAGAAATAGGAGCACCTGCCTCCGAACCATCCGCTTTTATTGCGCCTGTTAACCTCTCTCCAAGCAAAAAGGCGGGAGGCATTTTTTGAGTACGGGCTTTGCCATAAAGACCGGCACACCTCATTTTAACTGCTTGCTTTGAAGCACCGCCTGGCTTTGAAGGGGACATGCCCCTCAGCTGCAAGTTACCTGGAGCACTTAAAGCTTGGTTTTACACTTATTTTTACAAGCATTATTTACAGCTGGCACTTTTACAGATCCAACACCTTATTTTGGCCAAGGATGTTGATTCTCAGAGCTTGGTAGCATGATTTAGTGTCAGTCAGGTATGCTTGGCTTTCACCCCTTCTCTTTATTTACATTGCTCTAGCAGCACAACTACGGAATGAACTTCATAGTTAGAACTCGAAAGGTTTAAAATTAACATGGGGATTCCCCTCCCCCCCCCAAGCTGAAAACAAACTTGTTTTCAACTTAGAAAAATAGAATTTCAGACCAGCTCGGTGGTATTCTACCACAGAGGAGGTTTGGTATTATATTCCTTCATCAAGGTTTCCCCAGACAGCAAACCTTCCCAGTTAGCTTTCTGAAATGCTTCCATTGGCCCTCTCTCTCCATCAAATGAGATATGCATCTTTGGGGGAAAAAAAAAGAAAAAAAAGTATTTGCACTTTCCACTTCCTTCAGAGCGAGTTTCTGTCCAAAAGGTTTATTTCCCCCCACCACAGACCACCACCAATGGAAGATTAGCACAGTCATCTTCCCACCAATTTAGCACATCTGGGTTGAAAGTAAAGAAGGTGGGAGGTGAGGCAGGACAGCAGGACAGACACGTCCTTTAAAGGTCTCTGGCTCTCCAGAGTGTCTCCCCCCCACAGAGAGAAGAGAGGAAGTGACTTCATGAGGTTTTGCTACCAGCTTTGACAAACAAAGATGCACCTACCTGTTACTGTGCTTGGTACTGCCCAGGCAGGGGAAAAAAATCATAAAATAAATGGAGCTACCAGAGAATTCTGCCTTGTAGCTGAAATTCCACAAGAAGGAATGAAGAGAGGTCTGCTTTGGCCGGATACTCTTACTGACAAGGCACAACCAGCAGCTCCAGCTGCAAGGCAGCCTCTTCATTTCACAGCTTTTTAAGTCTTCACCATTCTAAGACTAACAGCAGCCCCCAGCTTTAACACACATTTTTGCATAGCATGCACTTTCCTCGACCCATCTTTGATTTGGGCTGACAATTTCACATCTTTCTAGAAGACAGAGCTTCTGTGACTTTGGATTTACTTTGAGACTGACTATCTTGGGCCTACCTCTGCCCTACTGTTACCTTGGAGCAAGCTATCCCCTCCAGCCCTCCTAGCACAGAGCTGGAACAGAAGATGCTGACCTCTCTAGAGCTGCACATGCTCTGTGGCGGTACTGACACGGAGTTACAGTAACGACTATTTCTACAGTTCTCCACTAGGAAGAACGAGCATCCCTTGGCTCCTCGGCATTCAGACACGCTTCCCGAGATTGCCGGTGCCGGCGGCAGCGCCACCAGCAGTAAAGGCAGGCTTGGTCAATTTAATCCCACTTCCACTGCGGTGCCGTGGCACTGGCTCTGCTGACAATACTTACTCAGACTCTTCACATCTTTCATCTGCTGTGCACCTCTGCTCCAAGATGCTAAAACAGAGGCACGTGTTGCACCCTCTGTGCTGTCTTACAAAAGTAAGAGGATCCTGCTGACATAGTCCCAGATTTATTTAAAAAAAAAAAAGGAAAAAGAGAAAGAAACCTCAAACGCTGCAAATGAATGTATCCACTGCTCTTCATCCCCTCAAAGAACTCAGAAGCTTTGTTGATTCTCCATTTATTTTGAGAAATATAAAATATGAAAACTAGTTTACAGTTCTGGCACAAAAATGATGAAGCAATAAGCACAAAGTTTCTTTTTACAAATAACGCTATATATTTTTACTATTTAAAAGTGCCTAGAGTTCTTCACAGCAAATAAACTTTATTTACCTATATCTTTGTTCTTAGTAAAATATTAAATCTATTTAAATTGCACATGAACACCTTGGTGAAGTAAACTATATGTAAAGGTACTGTAAATCTGTATTTAAAGCGGACAGTCATTAGAAACTACATGGGATGGAAAAGACTATCAAAGCCTAAATTGAATCTTAAGGATTGACCAAGAAAGCAAGAGACAAGACACCAACTGATATGGCACAAGCAATTAAATTATTGACGATTTGACAAAAAGTAGTAAAGCCTATTTAAAGTTCTTCACGGATCTAATGCGCTGCGAAAACGTTTCAATGCAGAGGTTTTGTAACATTGAGACTGGCAAAACAGTTTTTCGGTTGCTAAAACATTTCTCCACAAGATTACAAGGCATCTCCTTCATTTAATATTGGACCTTAACATGAGTATGTTGGTAGACAGAGAATGTACATAAAACAAAGTTTACACCAAAAGCTGCTGTAGTCAACAGTTTACTATGCTTTGACAATAAAACAGTTGAAAAAGCCTATCAGTTAAAATTAACTGCATTAATTGCAACAGCAGAAACGAGCACATTGAAAAATAAAATTATTCTTTATTTGTGCCTTCAAAAATACCTGCCTCGTTCCAATTTCCAGAATTGCTGAGCAGTTCAACCTACAGTTTTACTGTCAATACAACCACTTACACTACGCGAAATTAGGTGTGAACTGAAGTGTCTATAGATCAGGGCTGAGTATTCTTATTCCTCCTGCACAGACACTCGCACTGAATTACATCCGTCATCTTTCGGAGGACGACTCAGTCAAGCAAGAGCGATTAGTGATCTAAGATGTCCAACCTGAAATATTTTAGAGAGGCCCAGATGCCGTACAGTGCCTTGTGTGCGCTCTGACCATCTGGATTATGTTTCTTAAACACAAACCCTTTAACATTCCAAGTCAAAGATCCAAAGATTCAAGTATCCAAAGTCTTACTGGTTTTAAGTCCTGACCTTCAAGCTTGTGCTGATGTCAAGTCATCTACATAAGTGTTTCTTTCGCACTACAGCACCACCCATTCACCTATTTTGGTATCTTTTGCAGGTGATCAAGAGTTATTTGAGTTGCATCAAAATAAGAATTAGCATAGGCAGGAGTCCAAACAGCATTGGTGTGTTGCTTTAAGAAACACAGCAATGTTGATGGCGGATGTAGAATAAATGCTCTGTTATGTCATTCTCATCGAGCAGCACAGGAAACACATATGCACACTAGATTTCTTTGCACTGAAGCCCAGCTGTTTAAAAAAGATGCAGGAACACACACTGCTCCCAAAACGGGTGCCATGGTCTAGGCATGCACAACTCCACACAGCTAAACAAAGTCAGGAGGCAGGACGTAAAGCACGGGCTTTGCGAGGAACTCGGCAGCGCCTCAACATCTGCCATCTAAGGAAAGTGTAACCACGTAAAGTGAGAGTACCGATGTGACCCTCCCCAAAACGTGTTTGGAAGCCAGGTACCAAAGCAAGTTTAGTCTACGTGAAGAAAACCTGAAAAGTGATCAAGCAAATTCAGAGGGAGAATAAAGACCCTCAATTACATTAACGGTATTCCAGTCAACCGCCTAGTGTTTTTCATCTCAGCTTAACTGAATACCTCTTCTTAAATAGAAGTAGAGAATACCTTACCAAAAAACAATCAGTTTGGCTATTTTGTTGTTAAATACTACTTTTAGGGAAGTGAAAGTGCCCGGTTTAACATGTAATTCTGGACTCTGTGTACTGACTGAGAGTGGAAAATATGACATTAAAGAAACAGCAGTGCTAACACATACAAAATATGCAGCTTTCGGAAAAAAAAAAAGCAGCTCACAAGGCACTTGCTATAGTGGTCCATTAAATAAACAGTATATATAGTGCACCCTTAAAACATCATTGTTATGCATCAAGCTTTTTCAGTGTTAAGATTTATTAGAAACAACCACTGAGTTCCATGTGTTCTGAAGCAGTTATTGAGCAGCCTCGTTTCATATAATGCAAATGAAACTAATTAGAAGTGGGGCATAAGAAGCAGAGTATTTTAAATAGTTTCTTGTCACGTGGAAGTTTTTCCATGTAGTGATAAAATTAACTGTGGAATGCCATTCTGACACACGCCACTCCCCCTCCCTGCCCAACTCCCTGCCCCAAAAAGCTACATTCCTGCTACTGGAAGAGCCTGGCATTTTAATTACAATCGATTCTATCAGCAACTACTGGTTTGGCTCATCATTCGCAGCTTTGAAAAAATAATGTGCAGAACAGTAGCATTAAGCTACTTTCCTTTCCAGAGCAAAAAAAACTGGCAGATAAGGAAAAGTAAGTATCTGAAAAAATAATTTCAGTGGCTTAAAATGCTGAGAGTCATTAACAACATGCTTGATACTGGTTTGAATGTTTTGTTTGTTCACAACGTACTTCAAAGGCCAGAAGAGCTACAGACCCAGTCACATCTCCTAGCGCTTCTCTGTGGGAACGGGTTCTTCATCTCCCTTTAGAAAGTATGCCTATAGCAAACCATACTTTTTAATTACTCCCAGACTGAGAAAGCTTGGGTCATACAAATGTATCTGCCATCTTAAGGTTTCCACAGGTGCATGTTGGGTAGAATACGGAAAGCTGTCATTGACAGGAGGATCTGTAGATTGGCCAAAGGAAAAGTTAACATTCTAAATTAAACAGTCCCAAAACATTAGCAAAAGGTACCAACTTCTTCATGGGACTTCAGCCCAGTCTGTCACGGTACTTACTTTGTCCATAAGCACCAAAGTGAGAAAACTTAAGCATTTGTCCAGAATTACCCCACACAGTCCATTCTCAAAATCTGTGCTGCAGATCACAAGTCCCCCCCCCCGCCAATTCTCTCCAACTCAAACCACCCCAAAATAAATACCTAACCCTCATTCACACTTTTGCATAGTTTGGCATTTTCTGGAGTTGTACTTTTGTCTTCTTTCATAGCTCTTAAGGGGACTCATCTGTCACGTTTGCAAGTACTTCCAGACTAAATCCTTCAGGAGAAAAGCTGAGTCCCACTTGAGCAGCAAGCCGTCCAGGACTGTTTGACATTCTTCTTTCAACTCAAAGTAAGGATTACTCAGTTTTATCTGCACTTTCAGATTTTTCCCTCTGCATCATGCAGCGACGAACTATGCTGTCAAAACTTCCTAGGTAAAATAGGCCAACGATGCGAAAAATGCCCATGCAAACCACCTGGAAACAGAGAGAAACATCTTTCACTTCATTTACGATCTCAGATTGCAGCACAGGATTTACTCATTAAATAGAAAGGTTCCAGGCAGGTATGTTACATCAACTCAAGGAAACAAACTCAGGAAAACCATCCTGAGTCTGTAACAGTTCAGGACTAAGTAGCAAATTGGAATCTTAGCTTTCCCACCACCTCACTCCTTCAGGTTGACAATACTAATTCAGTTTCCTGAACCCAAGTCTCCATGGCATTAACAGCCGGTCGATGAAAAAACAATTGATGTTTGCGTAAGGTTCAACGTTTGAAAGAGTTCTAAAATGCAAGAAATTGTGACTTACAGGGCCTTCCCAAGTCTTACCTGCTGAAGCCCTTCAGTGATAGAAGTGACTGGCGACATCCCGCTCGTCAGTATTGACAGCATGTAGCCATCTGACCCAACGGAGCTGTTGAAGTTCCCTTGCTGGATGGGAGGAAAACAGGGATTGAGAAGAGAAAGCGCCGTTCACCCGCTCGTGGCAAAGCATGGTGTCTTATTTCAACAGCTATTCTTGAGGAGCACTGCCCACTGACCTCACTAACAACAAATATTTTGTGTAAATAAATATGAGCACAATTAAGAATTGAAATATTCAAAAATACTTTGTGCTGTACAGCAACATTCCAAAAGGCATTTGCTGACAAACGGACAAGGAAGCCGACTTCTCTTTAGAGAGAGGTGTGCTAAATTATTGCAGATTTCTTTACGAGATAAAAAGGCTCTGCATTTTTTTCTTGAAGCTTGCTTACAGATGGAGAAAACACATGATGGTCTCTCCATCAGCAAATGCATTTCAGAGACGGAGTCACACCCTAACTCTGTCAGATCACCTATCACTGCTCTAACTGTAGAATAAAATGCTGCTTTTTTTTTTTTTTAATTAGTTTGCTGTCCCACGAGATTTGGTAGTGAGGGGTGAGGCATGCATTTCAAATGCTAGCTAACAGGTCCTTCACCTACATCAAGGAATTTTAACATGACCTCCTCAAAACAGCAAGATACACAGCCTGCTAAGTGATTCAGCTGACAGAATAGGGGAGAGACACACCAGGAAAATGTCATTTGGTTTTTGACTACCCATCAGGAAAATTACAGCTCTATAGCTCTGTCTCCCAGGCTTCTCCCATTCGTTTCCAGCAGACCTTGTGCTGGAAAACAGACTTTCTGAAATACTGCAGGACTAAATCTATGAAATGGTGAAGTGAATGGAGGGGGTGGTGCTCCTGAATCAGGGTTAGGAGTGAGGTTTAGTTACTGCGCATAGCAGTAGAGAATATGAAGTTTAGTTATTTCCCAGCACGCACCTGAGGTAACTGTGAGAATTCCTGTAGTACAGAGCTACCTTTTCATTTCTATTTTAGTCTTTCAGCTGACAGCCTGAGTGCTTAAAGACCATGTCTGAACTAATATATCATCCACAGTGCTGGAAAGCATGGTGTAGAAATAGCAGGTGTTGAAGATTAAAGAGATTAGTTTTTCTTAAGCACCAAGGCAGAATATTACATGAGACAATACTTGCTTTTAAACTCAGCACCCCAAAACCAGCCATAGCTTTATGCTTATGTGCTGTATTTGTGAAAATATTGTCAAAACTTCACAACTGAACACCTGCTGTAGATGCAAACCCATGCTGAAGATTAAGAGTATTTGGAACTGTAAAATAATTACAGATACTGAGATTCAACTGCTGTGCTTTATGAACAAGAAATATCATGTTTGTTTCCATTCTGAGGTGCTGTATTAATTGTGTAAGCATTCCACAGAACAAAACATTTTAAAAAATTCATCAGAAAGGCAATACACATTTAACCACTTAGAACAGAATTGTATGTATTTTAATCACTCATAAATCTCTTAAGACATTAAAAGCCAAAAAGGTTAGACTGCCCTCATTTACTGTAAAATTACTTTTATATGATCTCATCTTTGAGAAAAATAAGATAGTCCAACAAGCTTTTGAGGTTAGACAAATGGTATGTTATACAGAAAAACCTGACAGAATTTAGTGCTTTAAAGTCAAGTCAAAATCTGCCTTTGAGACATTGCATCATAACGATGCTTCATTTTATTCTGTCTAGTGCACAGCTTCAGCTACTTTTTTAGTTTCAAAAGACTGGATAAAATTATTTGTGGGCACAGTGGCAAAAGAAGAGTAAAGAAAATACTTCCTGTTCAAGCTAACCAGCAAAGAGCACTGCTTTGTGTAAACTGGTTTTGCATTTAGCTTAGCCATTGTCTTACAGTCTTAAGCAAGCATTACAGGCGATCCTAGTCTCTCCAACAAAGAACACACTTAAAAAAGATAATTTACTTACAATGGCATCTTTGACTATAACTCTGGCGACTTGCTCTGCTTGGCAAACAGATGAGGTTTCAGAAATTAGCTTCGTCTCTAAGGGCTTTAGTAGAAAAACACCAGTGTAAGTTTGACTAGCAACGCACAGGAGACAAAAATATGAAGGTCAAATTTTTATTTTGGGTCTTTTGTCATGGATGGTACTGTTAGCAAACAGTATCACACTGTCACCTAGTACATCCACTTTAAAAAAAAAGGTAAAAGCAACTTCATAAATAACAGTAATTTTATGAAAGAAATACCAACTTTTCCTTGAGTAGTACTTTTAAAATAGTTTATTACTAACAAAATACGAAAGAGTTGGTTTTTTCCTTCCTCACATATTTTATTTTCAGGAGCTATCAAAATGCTTAAACTATGTCCCCTCAACTTACTTTGTTTGGGTTTTTTTCCATAAATAATGTAAAAGATAGGCCTGAGATTTTAAATTCCTACAGAACAAATTTATACTTTTAATTTTTCAAACTCCAAGCACTGGTATTCACAAAAATCCACCACCTTATTTAATTTCTTCATGTTTTAGAGCTTTATGCCACTATACCTCACTAAGAAGCGGCAGTTATGGCACTTCTTTTAGCAATCATAATTTCTTTGACCAAAAAGACCCACCCAACAAAACTCCAAGTCTGATCTTTTACAAAACAAAGGGTGAAAATATACTTTAAAGTATTGAGAAGCATGTTTGTCATTCACGTCCTCTTAACAAATAACACAATAGTGGAGCTAACCGCACAGCAACCTATTTAAACACTTGGTATGTTAAGATTGATGGTTCTGTTGAGAAAGAAAGAAAGAAAAAAAAGCACTAAATTAGGGAGAAAAGAGTGCTTGGTCCAAAGTCAACTTCTTGCCTTTGTGAGCAGAAACCACAGACAAACACCTTTTACATGCTTTCCTACAATGACATGCATTATGTCATCAAATCTCAGTCTCATAACCCCTGCATAATTTTGAGCTTACTGTCCAGTACTGAAAGAAGTATAGGGTTGTCAGTGTTACAGTATTGTAAGTTTGTGGGGAAAAAAAACAGCAGGTGTTTAGGAGCAAAAGCTCATGTTAGTGACATGTTGAGGAAAACCACCACAGGCCAAATTCAACCACTGAATTCTTGACCTAGCCAGTCAGCCAGCCAAAGCATGGCTATCAATAAAGCAATTATCCCAAAAAAACCCCACCAAAAAACCAACTTAATAATTAAACTCAGGAAATATGTATCTCAGTTCCTAACATCACCTTTAACTATATTCAATGATTACAGAGAAAAATAGCCAAGTCTTAAGGAGATGCAAACCAGAGACAGAGGTTCTAAACCAAGTGGTATTAAATAAATGCAACAGTAACAGACAAACATCTGAACTGTTAGAACAGTGCAATATTGCAGAGATCTAAGGTGCACTATCTGGATAGAAGCAAGTCATCAAAATATTTCATGTATGCTAAACAAAAGCATAGGTCTTAACAAAAGGCAACACACCTTTTTTGCCAAATAAGGGAAAATGCACTGCAGCTCTCAAAGAAAAATCTTAGATGAACAGTGAATTTTACTGGTGGTTATTTCCCTGAAATAGGCTATTAGGAAGGGAAAAAAAATCCCAGAGAACATGAAATCTGTAAAACTATCTGCAGATACTGAATTTTGGTGTTTCATGTGGATGAGTAGCAGTATATGTATATATAGTGAGTGATGCTAAATGTATCTTGAAATGATGGAGTAAGAATTAGGTTGTGAAAACCCTGCCGATTCACATACGAAGGGTGAATGGCAGAATGGAATTCAACCCCAATATCCTATCATACGTGATGAGGCACCTTGAAAAGGCTGATCACCTTAAATATCAGGCTTCTAGTTCACAGTATACAAATAAAAATCTTTGGTTACCTGATACTTCAGGGGGCCTGAATGTAGCTTTAACAACTATACTTCATGGGTAGGGGGACATGTCAGATGACAAGCAGCAACTAGATTTTTGAAGGTCAGAACTTTCACTTTCAATGCAAGCCAAATGAAAAAGGCCCTACCACTGACGCACCCTTCTGCAAAGCGATACTGCCATTTGCAGTTCAGAGTTTCCTTCCTCCTACAACACTAGACAACAGCCACCACTGAATTGTGTCATTACATATATTCATACAGCGTGGTCAGTCTGCAGACTTGGTGGAAGGAACTGAGGTCTGCTTTGATCCATCAAAGCCAACAGAACAACTGCATGTTATCAAAGATCCAAAACAGGAATATTATTTTTGGCTCTTTAAGCTTTGATGTCAAAACAAGTAGTGGTTTTTCAGTTTACCATCCCACAGCAATATTTCAATTGTGCACAGAAAGACTTTGCAGCATTTCAGATAAAGGTCAGTAGTTCTTCCACTTAAAGCAGAACAATAAACTACAAAAAAAATATTCTACAAGCGATTTAATTCCAACTAGTTCTTGGCATAAAATTGAAGTGTTTACAATGTACTTCTGAAAATCTTAATATGCACTGAATTTCAAAAGTATTACAGGAGTGAATGAAATCTGAAATCCACTGCCTACTACAAAGCAAAGCTTTAAAAACATTATCAAACAGTATTATCAAAGGACAATTTACCTTTGTTTTACTTTCTTCTGCAAAGCCAGGTGTGTCAGTATCTGGAGGATAGGCCACCGTTATGTAGATATTATAAGGCTTTACCTGTATTTTACAAAAGTAAGTACCATCTTAATACTGTCAAGCCTTTACACGTTGTTCAACTTTATTACTGAAGCAATACAGCCAGAATGAATTTAAATCGCTTCTAGTGTTAGGTCAGCCTCATATTCAGCACATGCAAGACTTGGAGCTTTACCAAATGAGAGAGTAAAACAGCAAAGGTTTTGAAGAGATGGTTGTTTTGTTTTATAAGAATATCTGAACATAAAAAACTTGGCATTTGATGTAAACTATGAATCTAAGCCTTTTAAACACGTTTAGGAGGAACTCAAAAGCCGTTTAGCTCTATAATTTTATCAATTTCAGTTTTAAAAAAAAGACTAAACACCAGTACCCAGCATTAATAATTACAAGGCAAAAAAGTCTTTCACTGAGGTTTAACATGATTTTTGTTGTTGTTTGTGTCAATAGAGTTTCACTGCTAGACAAATATAAGGAAAAACCATAAAACTCAAATTGGGTATCTTTAAGAGGTATACTCAAGTCACGAGGCTTTTCAACCCATGGCATTAACTTGCAAGGTGTCCAAGTTGAAACAAAAAATTAAGCAGAAAACATGAAGAAAAATGGAAGGTCTCATGTCAAGGATTGCATTCAGCGATGTATTCGTATGTATGCATCACAGAACTTCACTGCTTGCTGCACTACTATTCAGCAACTACTACAATGCAAATCTGTGCTCCAAAATGAACTTGGAATAAGCTTGGAATGGAAGTGTTCAGAACATAGGAGAGTGTTGCAAAGTGCTAAGCATTTTTATTTCATAGCAGCAAACATTCTGTATTGAAAACACTTCCTGAAATATGGCATCACAGGTCCGTACATGTATCACATTTAGTTCTGAATAATTCAACCTGCACAAAAATATCTGTCAGCAGTCTGAAGGAGGACCCTGCAGTCACACTGTTCTATTTGGCAGGCCACAAGTGAGTAGAGGCATTTTTACCCCACATTATTATCCTGATAACTACACGAACAGAACAGTATAGCAACAAGGACTATCCAAGGGTCTAGATCCAAAGACAGACACTTTATATATAAACACTAAACTACTAAAATATACATTCTTAACAGAAGAAAAAGGGAAGTAATTTTCAAATCAATTTTACCTCTCTTACTACAATTTACTTAGCAACCTCATTTCATTGAATAACGTGCTTAGGTTTTAGTCCTAAGCATAAGCTTAGATCATCACACCATAAAAAGCTCATATATGCCAAAATTTAGAAGGCTGAACCACTGTCAGCACATTTTTTTGGGGGTGGAAAATCCTCAAATTCTAGCTCACAAGTTTTACTGCTTTCCATGGTTCAGGTACCACTTACCACAGCCTCACAAAGAAGATGGGAATCACCACCCCTTGTGCATCCATGGGACCTTCAATACATTCTGCACTTAAGAGGCTTGAAAAAGACTTTTATTCAAAAGACTTAAAATCCAAGTCCTTTTAGTGAACGTAAAAGATTAAGAAAATGTCTGTACACGTTCTCATCTTCCATTCTAGGAATGGAATCAATCTATTCCCTCTTACGCAACTGAGATCAGCTTAGTTCACTGCAGAGCAATAGGATTATACCGCTGCCAAAGGAAAAGGGCCAATGTAGCACACGGGTCAGCGTGCGCACTGCAGCAGCGCTGCACCAGGCAAAGCCAGAAACTATTTCAATGAAAACGTGCTGTGCTGCACCTTAAGCAAGTTTACAATCAACACCACGGATTCCTGCACACGTACCTCCATCTGCAGGGCTTCAGCCAACCCTCGCAGAGCAAACTTTGTTGGAGAATAAGCCGTGTAACCGAACAGGCCCAGCTGCCCAGCCTGAGATGACACAAACACAATCCTTCCCATCCTCCGTTCCTTCATCGTAGCGATTACCGCGCGGCTCGGGTAAACGCTGCCCAGATAATTGACTGCCATCAATCTCTGCACAAACAGTATTAATATGGTGTTTTAGTCACAGATTCAGAATCCTTCAGCTGCTTGCTATTTATGAAAAAAATCCCCATTTCGGTCTAGCAAACAGTGAAGCTCACTAGATTTGTAGTTCTACCAGCTGGCAAAAGCAGCAACAATTGTTTTCTGTCCTATGGCTTCATGCACTGTTTTACAGCTAAAAATCTCACACGAAGCCAAAAGAAATCCAGCCTATCTACAGGCCTGAACAGCATTCAGGATACTGATAATACTGTGAACCATATGGCCTTCAAGGGGGAAAAAAAAAGAAAAAAAAAAAAAAAAAAAGAGTAACGTTTCAGGGAAATCTAACCTAAACAGTGTCCAGGAAGCAATCAATCTATGTATGAAAACACACTGCAATGAAAAGTTTTAAAAGCTTTCTAAAACCGGAAACAGGAAAAATTTTATGTATTCGTGTATTTCAGAGATTTTAATCTTTGATGGATAGGGGGAACTCTTTCACTTCCCTCTCTAGAAGGCCTAGAACACAGCCCATAGCCTATAAAAGCAATAGAATGGGTGGTTCAAATTTATTACAGAATTATGCCTATTTAATATTTTCAAATGATTCAGTGTTATCTGTAGATGACTGGGGGGCCGGAGAACTGTGGTCATTAAGTAATCAAAACAGAGAGTTTTTGGGTATTTTTTGGGGTCTTATCAGCACAAGCTGCGAACAACTTGTGCACCTCAGATCTGAACACTGGCAACAGACAAATTTTAACAGATTAAAAAGATACATAAAAATCTTCACCAGGAAAAAAGAGACCATGAGAAATTCAGTGCCTTTCACAGTACATTAAACTATAAATACACATGCCAGGCTTTTTTGTCATCTTCAAGACTCACTCTATCCCAGAGGGAGAAGTCGCTGTTCTGACCAATCAGTGGGCTAATAGGTGAGAAATTTGGGGCAATCCTCATAAATCTAAAGATACACTGTAATTATGACAGCTACCACAAGTCAAGCCTATCATTATTCATACAAAGTCTGCGAAGACCTAAGAATGCAATCTAATAGTTAGAACAGTTGAATAAGAAACCATAATATAATGAAAAAAAAGAATGATTACTCACTTCAAAAGAATTCACTTCAATATCCTCAAATTTTCCTGTAACTGATGTTCCTGCACAATTTACAAGCATGTCAACTGGCCCCAGCTTCTCCTGAGCCTGGAAGGGGGAGCAGAGGTTAAGGTGGTTTTTAGCAGGCAAAAAAATAAATAAATTATAAAGACTCCCTATAGCACAGTATCCTTATAGGAAACTACTTCCATTAGAGTCACACAGAAATAAGCTTCTTCAGTTACATAGGTGAATCATTTACTTCCTCACCTGTTTCAGAACATTCTCCACCTGTTCATAGTCTTTAGATACATCAACAGAAATACACAGTACAACCTAGAAAAGGAAAGCAAGAGGAAATTTTTACAACACAGTAAGTCCAGTAACTGTTGACTCAGCCTTCCAAAATGTAATAAAACCCAGTGACATAATCTTGTTCAGAAAAACAAGAAATCTCTTTCACAAGGCGTTTTGCACTTCTCGCAAGGTGGAGAAAGCAATCCCTGCCCCCTTCGAGCTCCTCCCCCTCACACACACATTCTAGTGTCACAAAGATTGCATTAAGAGCCAATAAGCACTTCAGGATCTTCAAAGCTGCTACACACGTGCAAAGTATCATTTCTAATTTACTGAGACACACTAGGACTCAAATTATTTACATAAAGTTTAATAAAAATTATACTAACCAAGGCAGTCAAAATTCCAGTTGCTACATTTAGCTTTTATCATCGCTAAAAAGAGGTCAAACCATTTGTGAGGCAGAGGCTCATCTTCAGCATTTTTTTCCCACATCATAAAGACACAAGTGTTGCTCTGAAACCACAGCATCAGCAGTGCAAAAACAACCCAAACTCAACAAAACCCAATTTTTCCAAAATTTATAAGCCAAGTATTAAAACCCTGCTAACTTTCACACTGGCAACGTGCTACCCACTTATTTCACCAAATTATTTTTTTTTTTTAGCAATAGTAGACTTTGGTGCATACTGATTAATTGGAACATGCCAAAGACAAAAATAAAACAAAAATTCTATGAGAAACTGACTAGCTGCAGAGTATCATAAATATTTTAGAAGTGTATGTGAGCTGTATATGTTTACTCCTTGTCTGGAAACCCAAGATTACAGGTTTTAGTTTGAAATAATGCAGAAAAATGAAAATAAGCTCTGGCCTGGGGTGCAGTGGGCAGGACAACAAAAACAGATGACAGTGGCATCTAAGTTTTGTTGCAGCTAAAAGTTAAGTCCTATTTTTCCTGAGAGTTACTGACTTTCAACAAGATGATCTCAAAATCTACATTTTGAAGCCCCTTCCAATCAACTCCTGGCCAAGGGAAGCCCTGCCTTTGGGTTACCACTTCCAGGCTTACAAACACTACAAACTTCAGCTTGGGCAGGTATTCCCAAATAAGCCACACTCTCTGCTGAGCAATCGTGAGAGCTTCGGGGCAATGCATCATCATGAAAGGAGTGGTAATCTCCTATCACAACAAAAGGAGGGACTCCTGCAGTCTTGTTCCATTTTTATTCTTTCTGTTACTTTGGTTGATTCACTTAAAACTCAGTTTGAGGTGAAATAAAGTCACCACCAGTTTGTAGCAAGTATCATCATAACCATTTATCATGGAGCATGTGGACACACACACACACACACACACACACACACAAGAAAAGCTCACCACTGTGTAACTAACTGCTTTGGCAGCTAGTAATTTGGCAGTTCTGCCTCTGGTCAAACTGCAACACTTCTTAGCTGCATAAACAGAATCTGCTTGTCATTCCTGTACAGCAGGTTGGCTATTCCTGCCTCCCAGCACTGTGTGTAGTTGGACATCAGAGTAAACTCGAGGTGCAAGTTATTGGTGGATCTGCATGCATCTCCCCTCAGGGCATTTATTACATTTTGGAAATAGGCTTTTTTTTTTAAGGTAAGTTTCAGAACAAAATAGCAGTTGAATGAAAATGACATTGATTTATTACGTCAATGTCTTTGTAATATCAGTGAAGAGGTTAAAAATCACAGCTCTGTATCAAAATTGGAGCAGCTAGTTAATATATCAGATTGCATAAACTACCACAGTTTTATTGACTACTGTCACATCATACAATTCACCCCTTTGCTTCTATTATCATACGTTCTATCTTCTGCTACAATATCCTGATTACCTTCATCCAGAGCAGGCACTGGGGATGCACACCTAGGGGACAGAATATGCTGCCGGAACCGGTCTCATTTCCCCAGCACCGCTCCTCACCTTCTGTTCTAAATATCGCTTGGTGTTGCATCATTAATAAAACTTTCACAATAAAAGATCAGTTACTTCATTGGGAGTTGAATTAAGAACATTAAAAAAAAATTGACTAAACCTTCTAAGAGCAAGGCTTTTGTTCCACTGCATGCCTATACCCATAAAAGGCCACACCGTCTGCGCCCTAAATCACATACAGACATCTTAAAAAGCACACTTGCCTGGTGAAACACTGACACACACACACACACACACACACACCAGACCCTAGTTGTCAACACAACCTAGTTTCATGTATATAACTTAGCTCAGCATCTAGTGTATGTACATGATTCATACCAGACATCTTTCTCAGTGCTCTTTCACAGCAATCCTTTCGCACAGCTTCTCTCAGTTCAGCTCCCCTCCCCTCCCAGCTTCTGATTGCTGCTCTGGCCTGAGCTCTGTCCCAGCCTCCCTGCTCTGCTCTTCGCATTTAGATTGGTCAAGCTTCCCGGGGAATTTGTCTACAACCCTGCAATAGCTGCAGCTGAGCCCGCCAGCCTATAAGTCTAAAGGCTGCTTCTGCAAAAGCAGTCCTGTTCAAGCCCTCACTGGAGCTTGCTCAACCTTGAGGGCACCTTCTGAGACTTTAACCAAAGCTCTTATGAACATACACTAAGTAATACTTTTTTAAAAAGTCTGCATCTATCAGGCCTGGATAGATTCTAAGAAGAACATCCTGACACAGTATTTGACAAGAGACTGATTTCAATGCTAAACTTGAGAAACTACTAGAGCAGCTAAAAGAAAATGGTTATTGGGATTTATTTTAATTATCAGATATAGTTTCTCCTCACCTCAAACAGCTTAGTTTTTCAAATAAAGTTGATCTGAGTAAGGCAGCATGTACAGAAAAAAAAAATCAGCTTGAGCTCTTTGACAAGAATATAAGTAAGACAGAATCTTATGTAATAAATGCTAATATTAAGAATTTTTTCTACCAGCTAGTTGTGACATTACTGTCTGGAAATACGCAGCTTTTCCCACTGCTTATTTTCAACAGTATATCCAATTTATCAATTCAAATTCCTTTTTACACACAAGTAGATTGCTTGTGTTTGTGATCATGAAAATAAAAAAAGATTTCTGGAACACAAGGAAGGAGAAACCAAAGATGGTAAGTCTCAATAGTGTTTCCCTTCTCCCCTTGATTATTAATTAGTTCTGGGGAAAAATAATTTTAGTATTTCATCTTGAAATTGTGTATTTTGAACATAGCAAGTTTACCTATTTAAGTTAATACCTGCACAAGCTCTGAAACTGTTTTTATGCACAAGTGCACTATATTCACCAAAGCCGCTTCAGTGTTTAGAAGTCTCAGAACTTCACAAGTTTAACTTGTACATGTGTTACAGGACTTTGCCAGAAAAAGGAACACCTGTATGATGTAGTGAACTACTAAACCTGGAATCAAGCACATAAAGTTCTTTCCCAAGACAGCCATTGGCTTTGTGAATTGTAAAACGAGAGATTTGAAACATTTGGTTCTTCCACTTAATTTTGAAGAATAGAAATCCTTATCAATCAACAGTACATTGCAGCTGTCCAAAAAAGCATACAACACCTACAACTGAAGACATCAATCTTTTTCTCTAAGGCAAGCAGGCTAACACAGTAGGTAGGCAAAATCAAATGTGGCAGAGTTCAGGACATCTCACATAAGCAGATTTTTTAATTCAAATACTGAGTCCTCATATTTGTCAAACAGCTTTTTTTAAGACAGGACTACTGATCAATGTGGTAGTGACTATCTTAATCAAAACACAACAGCTACAGCAGTGATCTTACCTGCTTGTCATTAACGGAATACTTTTCTATTTCCTTCTTTGTCTGCAACAGCTTGTTCTGAAACGGACACAAGAACAGCTAGAGCACTGCAGTTCTGAGAGCAGTATGAGTCTTCAGCATTTCATTAAGGCTTAAAAACATTCCATAAAGCCCCCAAAAGTTATCCTCAGCTAGTTAAAAAACTTTACTATTGTCAGTTTACAGAATTATGACTACATGATCAAAACACGGGCTCCATCAAGCTACCATAACTCACTGATCTGTTTTTCACTTCTTCTAAAGCCAGTAACAACTTCTAGAACAGACATAATGCTTTTGTTTCATACAACTACGTAGAGCACCTCAGACTGCAAGTATTAATTTTACTCACTTATTCTGGTTCTACTTTCTATTTATGTAACAGTACATAAACTGTTCTGAAGAACACTGTCATAGAATTACAATAAAAATGAATTAAAATTTTGTAAATTCAAATTGTCATATTCAAGAAAAAAATGTGTTAATTCTGGCTGCGATTCAAGGAGATATAAAATAAGTTCAAGTGTAAGTATATTATCAAAGACAGCTGGGACTGAGGCAAAAAGAAGCTAGGTACTTTTCTTTCCTGAAGAATTTGCTTTTTCTCTAGAAGTAAAATAACAACCCATTATGAAAACAAGAGTCATTCCAACTACATTCAAAGTTCCTCTTAGTTAAAAAACCTAAAGTGACTCTTTTTCCTCCAAAGCTGTCTTGATGAAGAGTTTTAATCTCCCAGTTGACACCTACTGTAGGGAAATTCTAGTTTTAAAGTTTTTTTCCCCTCCGGTTTTGTCCCCTGCCACAGCTCTAGACAGTGAAATAATGAATGCCGTTAACAGAAGTGATAGCACAAGCAGTTTTAAGGCAAGCTAATCACAAATTCCATGTTGGGCTACACCTGTCCTCTTCAAATACATTAATCTTGAATGCTTAGGATCCCCTTGAAACATATACTGAAGAAAGTATGAGTAAGTATCAGTTCCATTCCCCACCTATACTGGCTAAACTGTTCACAGCATCTCTAAAAATACACACACTTACCTCATCCCGTGCAATCAGTGTTATGAAAGCACCTTGCTTATAACATTCAATGGCAATACATTTTCCAATCCCACTGGAGCCTCCGGTTACCTGAAAGTTTTACGAAAATGGCAGTTAATCCATTATTCTCATCCCTTCTCCCATATGATAAGAGTCAAATTAAAAATCTAAGATTAAAATATCACCCAATGAGGCACAAATACAGAAGATACACTAAAATTAGTTTACTGATTGAGTATGAATGCAAAATAAAATCCAAATAGATTGGTGACCATTTGTTTATACCCAAAACCAGTTTTACTGCAGTGGTATTTTTTGCTCAATTCTTCTATCAGGCACACTTAGTCCTACTCCCACATGGGCTCTCTCATGTGCTTTTGACTAAGTCCTGTATATTATTTCTAAAAGCAGAAGTAGTTAAAAGTTGAAATGACTATTAACGGTCACCATAATGATACAATTACATATGACCCCTCCATACCTGGTTGCTGTAGAGATTATCTGTAAAATTAACAAATGTAGGGTGCCTGCTGAAGATATCATCATGTAAACCTACGCAGAAAGTGCCTTCTTGCTTAAATAAATAAATCAATAAATCTATTAATTCAGCAGTTGTCCCTCCATAGATTATTTCTCAGTTTCCCAGTCTGGACCTTGAACTGTGCACCATCCCACCGTTCCAGTTTTGTGGGGATGCCAGCACCTAAACTTCCATTACCTCTTTCTCCTCCTCTGTAACAGTGAATAATGTGTTACACAAACAGGAAATTAATAACTCATCTATAGGCAAATGCTGGGTGATGACTATAGACCTGTATTACACTTTGCAGGAGGATACACTACCAAATGATACACTATGATCTAATATACTGATCATGATACTAATGTACAGGTTAAAGGCACCTTTGCACCTCTGTCACTACCCTCAATAAAGCTATTGATGAACTCCATGTGGAACAAGACATAGACGACAATCCTGACCTCTCTTTTTGACAAGAACAAAAATGCCTAAAGGCAGTGGCAAGACAGGTAGACAACTTGCTCATTTTAAGCCCAGACTGCACGTGTCTTCAGTCCTTAAACATAGGATTCTTCCTTATATACCAAAATTATTTTACTGTAATTTTAACAGCATATTAAGAGGTTATCACTGAGAAAAACACTGAAATTAAATGCCTAGAAGCAGTTATTAAAAAAAAAAATCTGTTGATGAAATGAGTTCTTAAATACAGATTTCCTAATAATTGGAAAAAGTGATTCATATTGTTCTGGAAATTGTAGTATTTTGTTCTTTTATCAAAACCTTTCAAAAGACTTCAGAGAAAGTAAGGAATCACCTCTGTCATAAATATGGGACAACAAAGGCATTGAGCTAATTAGTGCAAGAGCAAAGATCCCCAATCTACCCCCAAACTACATGCCCTACAAAAAGCCTTGTGCTGTATCCTCATCTGCCAATGCCTCAGAGTTTTGTTTTCAGAGACACATTATCCTTAAAATTCTTTCCACTCCTGGAGGCAGTAAAGTCAGAAGTACATTCCCATGAGTCACTAAACTCTTCTTTCATACGAGTATTTTATCACTAACCTTCAAGAATAGTTTCATCTAAGTCCAATAATCCCAGCAAAGACTTACAACACGGTGCGTGTTCCCCACGGGTTCAGCCGCAGTCACAAATAGGCCAAAAGCGGGTGTTTTTCACAAAGGCCAATTTCAGCTTTTTAGGTGTCCTCCATTACTAGAGATAGATAGAAGCTAACATGAAGCACCTAACTCCCTCTGCACGATCAGCTTCACACTTCGCCATCCTTTAAGGATGGCTCCAGGATACCTGTCCTGTTCTGGAAAGGTGCAAACACCTCTGCCATGCTCCAAACCCAAGATGATTGCTTTCAAAGTCAATTAAGCCCGTAAGAGTACGAGTGTTAAGTTAACAATTTGGGACTCCAGCAGAACCCTGTAATTAATGTAATGCTTCATGATGGATAAAACTTAGGAATTTTACTGTGCTCTGAAAGCAGCTTGCAAGATTTCAATACATCTCTGAACAGACTTAAAGACTCGGTTTGATACATTCAGGCAGACCTCAGCTCCACAAGACTCATGAGCTGCTTCTATAGACTCTCATGTGCTGCTGTACCTGCTGCTGTTGAGCTCATCAACATGCGTGGAAGATTGCTCCAATTCCCATTTTTGGCATAGCACAGAGACAGCTGACTGCTGCCTGCACAAACTGCCGAGTGTCATGAGTAAGTTAACTACAGCAGTACTTGAGGAATTCTTTGAAGGTGAAGGTACTGGCACCAAGCCTCTGGCCTGTCAGATGCAAGTGCTCATTTCAGAAAGATGAGACCTGAAGTCATGCAAGATGTGGGAAAAGGGAGTCTGTATTCTCAGTCACGCCCAAGAACACTGGATAGGGCTCAGCCAGGTCAGTGACAAAGGGCAGTATCAATTAGCAGGGAACTGTAACATTTAGGTGGGAGGCTGTTACTAATACATCTTTCAGGAACATTGGCCATGAATGCTACCATAACAGGGAAAAAAAAAAAGTCCCTAACACTACTGAAAACTTCACTTTGTGCTACAATTAATTTAGCCTAAGCAAATCTGTGAAGTCGGATAGGTGTGTTACTAACACAGATGCTCAGAATTAAAGGAAGAGGACACATCTACTCCATTAAACAAGGCATTATTAAGGTTACTTACCCTCATGGCCAATAGTTCTACAGCGCTACTGCATCTCATTAGCTCCAGACATTTGAATTGCCACTGATCCCATTTTTAAATTTCACTGTAACCCAGCCTCAGAGGAGCTAGCAAAAATAAAGATCTGGTCACAGCAACGCACAGACTAATTTCTTGACAGGAAGGGACAATTAAATCCTAGTATTAAGTCAGATGTTGAGAATGCAATACTACCAGCCCCTGAACAGTGTTACTGTGCTGCTTCTGTATTTGAGAAGAACAGGTACCAAATGAGCTATTCCAAAAAGGGCCTGGCTCCAACTTCTCAAGCTATGACTCTATAACAGAGTTCAGCTTCTAAGGATCAGAGGGTTTATTTTCCCCTTGATAAATGGGGATGTTGGGGTAAGGTACAGAGAACTGGTGTTTGACTTTCAAATCTGAGATACTGGAAATGCACTTCCATTGATAAAACAGTCTAACTCCAAATTAACATAACTGTCATCAGCAATGCTCAAAATCAAGACTTCATTGATACAGTATCTCCAATAGAGCTTATTAACTTTCACTTAGCACCAGATGCAAGCCTGCTTCATGCTTTTAGAGTGCTCTGCCAGAAGATACTTAGCTCCATGGACACAGAACATCCCTGTAATCTGTTCTAGGTGGTTAGTATGTGACTAGACTCAAAGTGACCTCTTGTTGAACCACCTAGATGCATCCAAACCACAGATCATATCACTCCCAATGCAAGAGCTACAATGCTGAGACACCAAGATCAGTCATTCTTCAAGTTGACCACAGTTATCAAGCCGGGCTCTGCACAGGAGTGGTGAAACAACTTCTAGACTAGAGATGACCCCTACGCATGTGGATTTGGCATGATCAACCTGAACTATGTCCAAGCAAAGGGCCCTTTTCAATAAAAATGGGAGATAGTCCCAAGCAGAGAGCATCTTTACAGTTCTGCCATTGTTAGCCCCAGACTTCGATCAACTGCATTCATACCACCAAGATCTTGGGTTTCCTCACAGAAATTCCAACTTGGTTTTAGAAAGATTCAGGGTGAGACAAGGAGGGGAAAGCTAGCATTGCTATTTCAGCAAAGACAGATTCGAAACATCACTTCTGAAATTTACAGAGGGCTGCTTATACCTAACATCTTAAGCTCTTGTTGCATTCTGCTACCTCAAAATACCATCAAAGAAAGAGCAGAGAGAACCTGTGTAGGGCAGATGTAACATCCCTGACAACAGGCAGTTACACACAATGCAAGCAAGCATGATGCACATGAGCAGTAGTTGACTGTCTTATCCTATTTTCATTTTCCTGTCTACCTATTACAACCAGCTACCAAAATACTAGCTTTTCCTCACAGAACAGGTGATGACTGCTAGTATATAGCCTGAGACCCAAGGAAACCGTTAAAGCCAATGGCAAAATAAGAGGTGGATAAAATAGTCCTCTAGACTTTGAAGCATGGAGAAGATCAGCACAAGCAGCAGCAGCCCTACAGCACAAAAATAATTTTTATATCCTTTATTTAAGAACACTTTCCTGGTCACAACAGAAACAAAGCAATAGTATTGAACCTCTAAAAAGCATTTTGTTTTAAGTAAGATAAACCTGATGTTTGAGACAGTTTGATACAGAGAAGTCCTTTTTATTTGATAGTGTTCACTGGGGTCACCAAAATTCATAGCAGGTGGGGGAAGGGGTGGCTGA
This sequence comes from Zapornia atra, assembly GCA_013400835.1. NCBI lineage: Eukaryota > Metazoa > Chordata > Aves > Gruiformes > Rallidae > Zapornia > Zapornia atra. Next base: position 371,795 of record VZTU01029957.1, read on the forward strand.
CCCCATTATTTGACCATTAGTAATTTGGAGTACTGCAGACTCTCAGTCTCTATAGTAGTCCTATTCTTTTCTACAAAGAGTGAACTCCCATGATCATGATTCCTCCAGAAAACAAGTCTCCCTTAGAACAGTGACCGCTAACATTGTGTGAATGACTTGTGGGTTCTTTCTGCCCGTCCTCTCCTCAAGTTGCCCACTTCAAATTTCCATCCGAAAAGGCCAGGCAGTCACTTAGCCATAACTCAAACAACCATTGACTGTAACTGTTAGCAGCAAACAGAAATATTTTTATGAAGGATTAAAAGTTTAAAAGAATGCTAATTTACGTTGAAAATTCAAAAACTTGTACACAATAGCTTCTGAAATTGCCCAATGACCTTCCTTCAGCAATTTAACAGGTATATTTTGGCCTCCAGAAAAAAAATGTTTCTAAATAAGACTTTTTTTCTGCTTCAGAAAAGCAATTTATTCAAGTTGAAAAATTGTATTTACTGCACAATGGCAATCACTTACCCTTGAGAGGTTTTAACCAGGTAAATGCACAATTTGCAGGTCTTTCTTCCGTTATTCTTTATTAAAGACTATGCTTAGCTGAGGCCTGACAGATTACCAATTGCTGAATCAAGTTAAACTAAAAAGAATTTGCATATGCAGATCACTTAAACAGGTTTTGATATTTTTCTGTGAGAAGACTTCAAGTAAGTCTTTAGATAATGTTATGCCCTTAAATATTTTCATAAAGTCTCTCAGTCATTTCAGTAGCAGAGAACAGTTACTCCCAGTATGTGACATAAGAATTCACTACACACCCCTCCCTGAACAACATTTCTGATTTACAGTACCATCATCCAGCATTTTTCCTTATGTATTACAACAGAAAATTTTAAATCCAAATATACAAGTGTCTAGTGTTATTAACGGCATCTACAAATAATAAGAGCTAGTGAACTCCAAAACACTTGCTCTGTATTTCCTTAGTTTGCATTAATATTTTAAAATGATAGCGATAAAACCGGTAGCTCTGACAGCGGTGACACCGATAAAACTGTTTACCTGCATTTTTTGATTTGTACTATCTAGTTAAGAATGTCTACAGCCTTTTCCTCCATCAATATATTAACACGGTTATTTCTCTAGCTGAACTCCCAATTCTGTAAGACTTCCAGGAACACCGGTTTTGAGACTTCCACTTGTATCAAATTGAGCTTACACTGCTAATAAAATTAGCAGCAGTGGTTATAAGGAAGTTTCTCCAACAAGAATACTGTCACCATTTTCAAAGTTAACTTTTTAACAGGAAGAACAGACAAAACTTCAGATTACATATATTTAAAAAAACTAGCAGAATTTTGGAATAAAATCCATTAAACTTTTTATTTGCTATTCTGTTTCTGCATAAAAGTCACAGAAGGCCCTAAGTCTGCTCCACCTCTGCTTTTACACAGTATTGAAGTGTTCCTAAAATCCTGTTGAAGGGCTCCTCCTTAACAGGCCCTACTTCTGTGGGAAGAGCCATAACCAGAGAACCTTAACACAAGCTTGAACACACCTCACGCACTGTATGATGCTGTAAAGCCAGTTACAGCATCCAAGTAACACCTATTGCATAAAGCAACCTGGAAATACTGTCGCAACTTGGACAGGTCTAAATTATTCTGGGGACATTTCCATCCTCCAAAGAGGAGCTACAAAATAATCATAAAATACACAAAACAATGCCTGGCACAATTCCAAAAGAAAACTAACTTATAGTAGCTGCAAATTCAATTGCACCTAAAAGGTCTAACTTCTGGATTATCTCAAACTCCCACTGTAATAAAGGGCATCTGCAAGCACTACTCACCTCTTAAAAGCAAATTTAACCAAACTGTAGACTACAGCGTCTCTGCATACCTTTAAATCCCTAGGGTATGTTCTAAGTTAAAAGACTTGATTCTAAATCTCAATTCTTTCGACTGCTAAACTCCTCTGCTTTCTTATGTCCAAATTCACTACTCTCTGCTCCACCTAAAAGCCCCTGGGTATTGTTCTCTTCCCCCCCCTTCAAAGCCACTAATCCATACAACTTCTATTGGTGTACTGCTCACCAAGGGTTTCAACAATATGTTCTAAAGACTTCCTTCTAAGGACTTCTACCATCTTGACTAGTCCGTCAACATAGTGCTCTCAGGCACCAATATCTGTGTGCTTTTAAAAATGAAGAGGTGCGTGAGTGTCACCTGACGACTTCCTTTGTATTAGTCTTCCCATTTCCTCAGGTCCAACTTGTTCGGTAGACCAAGGGCACCACAGATTCTGGGGCTTGTTTATGAGTGCACACGCTACTTAAACACCTTGGGAGATGCTACAAGAAAACAAAGCTCAAGGTAACCGGTAGCTTCCAGGGTACAAAAGGAATGCCACAAAAAGTCAACAGTAAGACTGAGGGCAGTTTGCATTTCTGGTGACTCAGAAGATCGCCTTCAGCCAACCGAGATAGGCAGCGGTTGTCAAAAGTCATCAGTACAGGTCATTTCCTTATCACCCGGACCTGTGGCTCCCATGTTTAGATAGCTCGGGGTGCTACAGCCAGCTGCCAAGATTCCTCCCAAACCAGCGGGCACCCCTAACGCTGATCGTCGCCCAGCGCGGGCCTGTGCCGCCAGCCCGCCTCCGGGGGCCGCTGAACACCAGCCCGCAGGGATCTACCGCCCGCCCGTTCCGACAGAGCCGCCGCCTTCCCCCACCGTTCCCGCGATCAAAAGGCTTCCTCCGCTCACCCCGCCTGGAGCGGGCCTCCCCCACGGGGGCCCCTAACGCCGCCATGCCCGCCCCCACCCCAGATGCCAGCCGGCCTGGCAGCGGGATGCCCCTTCCCGCAGCGCTGAGCGCCCGCCTCGGCGGCCTCCCCTCACCCCCAGCCCAACAGGGGAAAAGGCCGAGGGCGACACGCATGAAACCCCCCCCTCGCCCGCTGAGGCGGGGAAGGCGCCGAGGCCGAGCTGCGGCGCCCCGCCAACGGCCCGCTCCCTCGGCGCGGCGAAGAAAGGGAGCGGGTGCCCCCCGAGACACCTCACTCACTCCCTCACTCACCACGACGTGAGCGCCGGGCAGCTTGAGGGGCTTGGGACTGATGAGCGGCGACACCATGTAGAGAAGGAGGACGAAGGCCACGATGAAGGCGACCGCCAGGAGCAGCATGGCTTGGGCTGCGCTTGAGGAAGGGCCGCGGCAACCAGGGGACGAAGCCCGTCGGTCGGCAGCTTGCTGCTGCGGGGAGAGGGGCGCCGACCGCAGCCCGGCGCAGCAGCAGCCTGCCTGCACCGCGGCACCTGGCGGGAGGGGGAAGCCGCTGCCACGGGGCGAGAGAGGAGGAGAGTCCAGCCGCCACTTCGCGTCCTGATTGGCTACCGAGGCGGGCGCGGGCCTGCGCTTTCGGATTGGCCGGAGAGGGCGAAAAGGTGCCCAAGGATTGGTCGAGGGGCGGGACGGTGTTCAGAGATTGGAGCCCGAGGGTGTTTTCAGGGTCATCGTCGGAGGCAAAGGGCGGCGGGGAAGGCAGAGTTCCTC
>VZTU01029957.1:386308-408689 GCA_013400835.1 Zapornia atra
CTTTCTATTGTGCAAACGAGTCACTTGACCCTTCCAGAGCCCACGTCACAGCTGTAAGTAACAGTCCTCATTTGCCACTGTGTTTCCTGTACGAGCTGGTGATATTTATAGTGACTTTCTCAGTCCCTCAGCCAGCTGACTCCTTATTGCCTGGACATTGGCAGAGCAGCACCAGGCAACTACCCCAGTCAAGGTTTTTGTAACAAATTACCTGTGGAGTCACCAGCCATCGCAGAGTGAGTCAGAGGAAATTACTGTTTATAGTTGACAGAACACATGTGACACTGAGCATGTTTGAAAGCAAAGTCCCTGCCTTGAATAGCTTAGATTTAAATTAGCTGAGGCAGCAGAGGAGGAGGGAGGGCAGAGCAAAAGCAAGTCTTGCCAATTCATGGCATGGTGCCTGGTAATAGGTAACCAAGCAGGAAAAGAACCCGTGGCTCCATTATCAACATCAGGCCTGTGCTCAGGTGTCAGTGACTTATTTCCTGGAGGTGTCTCAAAACACAACCAAAGCTGTTTTATAGAAGAGATCTCAGCTCCTGCTCATGGTGCAGATAAGATTATTAAGAGTATTTCGTTCCTATGATGGTTGAGAAGCCCAGACAGATGAGCCCTAAAACATCAAGCGTTCCTGCAGAAGGCAAGCAGATTGTGCCCGTGGCAGGTAGCGCGCACAGATGGTACGGACAGATGGACTCTGGCGTCCCCCAAAACTGAGATGGTCAGATGGAGGAAGAAGTAGCCTTGATTCATTCATCAAGTTGGAGCATCTTGGGTAGGATAAAGGCTGCAAAGGTGAGTACACAGAAAACGGCGCAAACCAGCGACCTAGTCAAAAAGCTACCATCAGAAGGGTGTGTGTGTGTATGCAGAGGTAGGGAGGGAGAGAAAGAATTGTAATTAGGTCAACAGGGACCAGAGGAGAAATAACAGGACAAGCTTATCTAATACTTGGGCTGCCAGTACACAAACACCAGCATGGAGGATAAACGAACAATTAAGAGTTTTACACAGCTAATTATGACGACAGAGGATTTGTGGAATTAAAAAAATTGCTAGATTAAAGTATTGTTAATAAAAAGCTAAAGGACAAAATACTCAAAGGCAAAACACTGAAGCTATGCCACAAGAGATACAACAAAAGCTACCTGCTCAAGGATAAAAGGAGCAATGTTTCAGTAAGAACTGCGTACCTGTTGGAAAAGCAACACAGTAGGAAAGAGTCCACCAGGTTCTCACAAGAGTTTACGTAAATTACAGGAATGGCTTGAAGTCAACCATGATTACTAGGATGGGTCTGGTTAAGACCAAAGCCATGTGTGGAAGCCAGTCATGAAACAAGCTTGTCATTCTGGAGGAAGGGAAGAGTAAACAGCAAGATAAAGATGCTCCTGCGTATTTCAACAAGCCTAAGAACTATTAGAAAGCTTCCTGTCAAGATAATCCCTACATACAACATGAAAAAGTATCATAATGTATTATTAGGAAGATGACTAAATAAACACAAAAAGTAGAGCAGAGAACATTCAGCAGCTTTTCTGCCTCAGCTGACAAAAAGGGCCAACGCTGCTCAGACACCCCTGACACAGGAGCGTGAACAGAAGTGGATTCAAGAGCATCTGCCTCAGCTACGTGTGTCCTGTTCCGCTAATTAAAACCAAAGATATTCAGAGACCAGCAGATAATCTGAAAAACAAAACCAATCAACCAACCGCTTTAAAAGACGTTGGAACGTTTTAGAGGATGACAAAAGAAAGCTGACAGGTAAGCCAGGGGGAAAAAAAGGCACGCCACAGTTTACTGAGCTTTTCTAACCCTCCAAGTACATGCGCTGAGATGCGTGCAACAGGGGACAGGAAATCAGAAGTTCAATGTCAGTGTGAAGAAACCATTTGTGAAAAACACAAGCAGCGTATGTACAACTGATTTAATTGCCAAACTATTTTACCCACAGGAAGGAAAGAAAATGACATTTTTTCACACTGCAGTCAGAGTAAGCAGTAACAGCAGCAGGCAGGAAAAAAGATCATTTTAAGTGAACTACCCCAAGGTGAGTCACCCATCAGACCTTATGAAAAATGCACAGCTGATTTATCTGGTACTTAGAAGTTTTGACTCGGTATAGCAAATAGGACTGTTCATAAATTCTTTAATCTTCTGTATTTTCAAGTAACACTGAAAACTGAAAAGTGATTTTGCAGCACCCCCTCCCCCCCAAATCATCTGCTCTGGGATAACTTAGCTCTGTGACATATATATATACACACACACACATTTATTCCTTAAAATGGGAAACCAAAGACAGCAAACCAAAAAGTTGTCCTGGTAGCTGCAAATTCTACACAGCTTTGTTTATTTTGAATATATTTCTAAAAACAACTTTAAACATCAAACATGAATGCTTCTGTTACAGGTGTCATCCCAGAACTGAGCAAACAGCAAGATGTCAATTTAAAACATACAGTGTATTTTTTTTCTATATTAAAGGTAAGGGATTACACAGTTAAGCTTATGGAAACCCACAGAACAAATCAGCATACCATAAAAAGAGAAGTTCCTGAGAATTTTAAGATTGCTGTAAGGACTCTCACTTTAAAAAGGACAAGAGACAAGGACTTCAGAGAGTAGCTTCAAACCTCAGAGAGCCCTGCCAATACGTGTCTCATTTCTAAAGCATTCACAAAAGGCAACTAAGAAGAGGCAATCCTGTTGCAAGTAGGTTTAATTTTACTAATCGTAGTTGCCTGCACCTACACTGCTCCCCCCTCTCCCACCCAAAGGGTCCACAAAAAGATTTGCAACCCACTGATTCACATTTACACGTTTCAACGTAAGACAAAAGTAAAGCTGTGTGTAACTGAACTATTTTGGAAAGAATCTTTTGCCATGTTAGTAAAAAAAATCTCAGCACCTTGCAGATTAAAGAATTTTTAGCTAATTATTTTGTTTATCAGTTAAGCAGAAACTAAAGTCTAAATAAAAATAATCACGCAGTAATTTCTTGAACATAAGATTGAAGAAATACTCAAAGAACATAGCTGATGTTGTACTGTAACATTTTACTTCATTTAAGTACAGCAAATTTCACCCATCCTATGATTTATAAAGTACACAAAATATGTACATAAAGGAAACCAAAGCCCATCCAAAGATGATCATATATGTGCATATGTACATAGAACATACACACACAAAATGTGCAAATTTCTTTTAATGCAAGTTACACAAAGCATGTGCAGGATAGAGTTGTACAACGATAATGGAACATGAGAGTATTCTTGGTATCCTAATGATGTTTCTTATCTACAGCCAGTGCAAACTTACAAGGCACAAACTCGATGCTGACACTGTAGTGTTTGTAAGTTACATTCAGGCACATCTCAATTTGCAGTTCTTCAGCAAGAGACCGATGGAAGTGCTACTCCTGTACTAAAGTGCCAGCCTTCTCTCAAAGTTTAAGCACTAAATTGACGTAACCTATTTGCAATAGTTATCAGTGGGGTTCCAAGATAACTTATCACTGGAACATCTGTGGCTAAATCATCTGCCCTGCTCTCCTTGCATGTGAGAGTCTGCTATTTCCCCAATCACCTCCCATACATCAACAAAGACTACTTATGCCTTGCCAGGTGAAACCTTAAGAGGGTAGTACCAATGCTTGTTTCTAACTTCAGAAAAGCTCTTGCAGAAAGTAAATCCAGATTAAAAACAAAACCTAAAAACAGGCAGCGTAAAACCTTTCCAAGATGCCTGCACTGAACAAACGTTTGCCAAGTTGCATAGTGATGCACCTGTGTCAGGAAGTAAAGGGTTAAAAAAAAAAGTGCCTGCTGTTTAAGGCAAAATTTTAACACAGCATAGCAGAAACAGCAAAAATACCAGTTTCATCAGTATTTGAACAAAGTACTGGCCCATGTAGTCTTATCCTCACAGTGTTTTCTTCCTTACCTCAATAGCAAACCCACACTCGCAGTATGCTTCATCAGCAAATTTTGTTGCATTTTTCTAAATGAAATGAGAGCAATTAATATGTAGACTGATTGACTGATACTGAAGACACCTGACAAGCGTTCTCTTCCACCCTTCAAAAAAGGGTTTATTGAGCCTACTGGGAGTTTAAAACTCACTTGTGCCCAGGTCTAATATAGTATCTAAAATTGAACTAATCATTTAAAATTTTCTAGTATTTAATAGACGTTACCACATCACTTTGCTGTCTCACCCTAAAATTGTATTTTCATATTATTTTTCAATAGGAGACATTTAATAGACATCTGAGGAAAACAATACAATACAAAACCTTTGCAAAGGTATTCCTTCTGCAAAGTAAGAAAGGAGTGATTTTATTGGCATTTACTTGAAGTGCCATCAATAAAGACACAAGAATACTTAAGAAAGAAAAAAAAAAAAGTTCTAATGCTCCACATGTATCTTTGGTTTAGCCTTCCTGACCGAAGTCTTCTGTAAACTTCTTTAACTTCTCCAGGTCCTGTTCATTAACTGTTGGTTTTGTGCTGGCTAGTGACCTGAGCATATCGGCCTGTCAGGGAAAAAAACCAAAAATAAATCAGGTGTTTTCAGGAACAAGTGTATTTCTGTTGCTAGTGATCTTGTCACCAGGACAAATATGCATGAAAAAGCCTGTTAAAACAAGATGACCATAGGAACACCTATTTACACAAAACTTGACTTAAACCTTTCTCAGAAAGGCAGCATTTTAACCCTGCAAGACAGACAACTGTCAGAGAGGTTTCTAATAACAAAACCACAACCTCCGGTTTAGGTTTAAGCTGCTCATCAATTCAACAAGTTTCTGAACTCATCTCTTTTTACTGAAAAGAACTGAACTTCCTTTTTTAAATTTTGGTCCGTTCCCATTTGCAACCCAACTTTAACTACAGCAGTTTAAAGTGGAAAATAATCAGATGTTCCCATGTACTCTTCAGTGTCCAACAGCATAGAACAGTACTTTGTGATTCATCTCTAGCAGAGTTTTACTGTTCATGACTGGTAATTTCTGTCTCTGTAATTCAGTCAATATCCTAGATAAGTATTTAGATACTAGAAAACAGAGCTCAGAAAAACTGCAGGCCTGGGAAGTTGAAAGACGCAGTTAAAACACCCTATGAATAAAGAGGGCACCAAAACAAATCACGCCCTAGACAAAGGCAACAGAAAAAAGATGTCCAACGCTGCATATTGCTATAAAATTAAAACCAAACCTGAAAGTTAACACTGTGATTGTCTAGACTTGGTATTTCTCTCATTAGACTAGAGACACCCTGCTCTGAAAGCATTAATGCCTGATCTTTTTCAGGACAAGAACTGATTTCAGGCACTGAAACCGTAGTGCATCAAAGCCCAGGCACCCCCAGGAGCACACAGAGAATCCTTACGTTTAATCCCAACAAAGACAGGTTAAAAAAAACCCACCCCAACTTAGACCACATGGGCAGAAGTTTTAGCGTAGGACTGCACCTGCGTACCTCCTTTGGGGCTTCCTCAGTATGCAAATATGCAGAGAAGCTTCTCTGAAAGACAGCGCTGGCAGCATTGACAGCCAGTGCCTGCTGTTTCAGAGGCTTGTGATTCCCATAAAATGCACTGGCTTCTTTCATCCGTCCTACCTTGTGCTTGCACACAAGAACTGGCAGCAGCACAGACTTGATCTCAAGTCTTTCCATCAAACACTGTACTTAAATTCAGAATATTCTTTTGTGGCTCTTGGGGAAAAATACACAATGAATGTCCAGCAATTTTGTTTTGTTCTTTTAAAGCAGTGACCTAAAATTTCAATTTCTTAAAGTTAGGCATTTTATTCCCTAGAACAAAGCAAGTATTTTAACATGCACAAAGAAAACAGCAGAAAGGACTGTGTCATCTGTGATGAGGCTTAACAAAAACTACCATTACATCCACCATCTTTTTACATTTCATGTTTATACTTGCATTTGTTTCATGGGCAATATCCACCACGGCACAACACTTTCCAATTTACACTGGATATAATTTTCCACTTCCCAGTATCAATATTAATGCTACGTGGTGATGAGAAGGAAGCACATCGTGGGGCAGGGATCCCAAAGATTTGAAATTAATAAAAGACAAGTGGAAGAACAGTGGAAGAGCCAGATGCTGTCTCTATGGATGAAAGGGAACCAGTTGCATGCTGGCCCTCAACAGCAGTAAGAAAGAAACACTGTATCAGGGTTACAGAGGTGGCTTTTCCCCCCAGGAGGCCACACTGTAGCACTGTATGTTGGGAATTCTGTGTGTGCAGGGTTTCTGAAAACAACTCATCCACGTGGCTCACATAACCATTTGAAAAATAGTCATTACCTTAAAGTCTCTTCAGAACTCTGCAAAGCAAGGAAGAAATGCTACAAAAAAATACTTACCATGGAAACTTGAGGTTCCAGTAATTTATCACCTGGAACCTCCATCCATGTCATTTCTATGGCTTCAGGATCTCCTGGAGAGCAAGGGGTGAACAAGTCTACCATTGTATTTGGATTAGAGACCGATGGTCCTTTAACCTAAAAGTAAGAAAATACTCACTTTATGGGAGTTGTAATTTTAAAGACAAAACCCAGAAGCTGAAGAGCATCTTTAGTGCAAAAGCATGCCTTGATGCTATGCAGGTTTCCCACCCACTGGGAACACACATCCCATGAAAAAGAAATTGTATGAACGTACTGGCATCACTGACTGTGAAAGCATGCAGCTGTAGCCAGACACTTAAATTCACATCAGGTCAAACCCCAGGAGCCACATCCTCCCAAGGCTGATGATTTCTGTGGAAAACTAACATGCCTGGGAATCTAGTTGACGACCACCCTTCCTAGCCCCTGGTCACTTTGACATTTCATTCGTCTCTGGTTAACATCTTACTAAAAAACTTCTCTGTAATTACCCTTGAGTGCCCCTTAAGTCAGGAAGCCAGCGATGGCTTCATCATCTTTGACATCGGCACCACAAAATTCTGAGCACCGACGCTGCCTCAGCGACACTAGACAGAAAAACAGGGCCATCTGCTGGGAGAACACAAAACATCTCTTCCCACACGGACAGGCTCAAGAGAGCTGCACCAGCTGTCTCTTGTTCACTCTGTGCCACGTGTTAACTGGGACCCACAGTTTCCTTTTCCTTCATCACTACCTGAAGTATCAGACATCCGCAGGGACTCAAAACATACGTAAAGATTGAAAGACAATTTTTAACAGCAGAGATCTGGAATTTCCTGTTCCAAACTGCATTTAAAGCACAATCCCAAAGAGCACAGATTGTAATATTCAAAATGCACCAACAAACCTGCAGCATCATATAGACTGAGGAATGGTTTACAATAAATTAGTAATACCCAAGGCATAATTGTTTAACTGGGGCAAGTCGTCTCTTTTGATGCGAATAATCAATAAAGCTAAGATTTACTTATAAAATAGGAAATCTCATCCAATTAAAGTACTAACAAAAGTGGAATCAACTTGGCTTATCAAATACTCCAGGCATCATTCCTTAAGGGAAGGAAGTATCCAGCAAGTCCTTGATACATCAAAGTAACTGCTGATTTTTAAAGAAATGCAGCTTACAACATAGTGTTACTGCTGGAGTTGCCCCCTCTCCCTTCAAATCTTAAGCTGAATATGTTCCTTGGAAAAAAACATACAGCAAAAACCAGTTTATCTTCAATTCCAAGTAACTGCAGCAGTTTGGTTTAGGGCCCTTCACGCTGTTAAGCCTGGCAGAGTAACTAGTAAGAAAACCCCAAACCTGTAACTGAGATGACCAAGAGCTGCTACAAACACAAGTTACACAGCACACATCTCAGAATCTGAAATCTTTCCTACCTTACCCAACCCTCCCCACCTACTCTTTAAAGGAGCAACGAAACAAGAGTTTGCCTTTACAGCAGAAAAAACCTCTGCAGAAACTGTGACCCAACTTCATTCAAGATACATGAATTTCCATAAAAATCAAAGTTGGCAGTAAAAATGTGAACAAAACATAAGTTTGAGTCTACTCTGAAAAAATGCTACACAGCAAATACTACACACAATGTGCATTTGGAACTGCTAATAACATTATCACACTTTTTTTTTTTCATTGAGAGCCTAAGGAGTTTAGAGAATGGTTAATTTGACTGAACAAGATCAGTATGTGCAAATTCTCCAGAGGAGAAAAAGCATTCCCATATTTAATAGATTTAGAGCTCTAGTTGGCTCTTTGTCAGATAAAGTCTTGGTGACCCAAACATTTGGAATAAAAGTTTAGGACAGTAAAGAGTATGGAGAGGTAACTGCAAGATAAGCCAAACAAAATAGTTTCAAAAGTCTCTTTAGAATACATTTAAATAAGTATAAAGTAGTTTTCACATTACAGCAGCACCCATAGGATGCTGCACGCTGCCCAAACAACGAAGCACAGACCTTGCTCAGTTGTCTTGCCTCTGTACTACTGTTGAAGTAACACTGATTCAATGCTTTTACCAAACCTTAATCTGTCAGTTTGAAAAATATGGGAAGTCAGCAGAATGTATTACAACCCATCTGCTCCCATGTGGATGAAGGACACTGTTTTGGTTTCTGTGTGGCAAGGTTTTGGTAGTGGGGGTGGGGGCTGCAGGGGTGGCTTCTGCAAGAAGCTGCTAGAAGCTTCCCCTGGGTCCCACGGGGACAATACCAGCCAGCTCCAGTGCATCAGTGACAGTGCCTCTGGGATAATAGTTAACAAGGGGAAAAAGCCTAGCGGGACCTTTTGCAGCAGAGGTAGGAGTGCAGAGATGTGAGAAGCTGCAGACAGCCCAGTCAGTGAAGGGAAGGAAAGAGGCACTTCAGGTGCTGGAGCAGATGTCCCTGCAGCCCATGGAGAAGACCATGGTGAGGCAGGCTTTCCCCTTGCAGCTCATGGAAGATGATGGGGAACAGATTCCACCTGCAGCCTGTGGAACACCAGAGCAGATGGAGACACCTGAAGGAGGCTGTGACCCCATAGGAAGCCACACTGAAGGAAACTCCTGACAGGACCTGTGACCCCATGGGGGACTCATGCTGGAGCAATTAGTGAACAACTGCAGCCCAGAGGAAGGACTCATGTTGGAGGAGTTGGGGCGGGGGGGCTGTCAATCCAGCAAAGAAACGTTTATTTCAACAGGCTAGAAAAACATGAAGAACCACATAACTTGATCCGGAAAGAGCACCTCCATAGCATTCCCATTTAAGTCAAAAATCAAACTGAATGCTTTTAACACTACCAAGAGAAGAGTCACAGCTTGGATTACACAGCATGAATACCCAGAAACTAGCTCCACCACAATCATGGGAGGACCAATGGGGGTATGGGAGCAAAAGGAGAAAGGAGAAAAAAGAAAACAAGAATACCCACATTCTTCCTGATCAATAAAAATGACATTCATAGAATCATAGAATGGTCTGGGTTGGAAGGGACCCCAGGGATCATAGAGCTTCAACCCCCCTGCCACAGGCAGGGCCACCAACCTCCAGGTCTGGATCTACACAAGGTTGCCCAGGGTCCCATCCAACCTGGCCTTGAACACTTCCAGGGACGGGGCATCCACTACTTCTCTGGGCAGCCTGTTCCAGCACCTCACCACTCTTTCTGTAAAAAACTTCCCCCTAATATCTAATCTAAACCTTCCCTCCTTTAGCTTTAGTCCATTCCCCCTTGTCCTGCCATGATCTACCCTTTTAAAAAGTTTAATCCCCTCCTGCTTATAAGTTCCCTTCAGGTACTCGAAGGCTGCAATGAGGTCCCCCCGCAGCCTTCTCTTCTCCAGGCTGAACAAGCCCAGCTCCCTCAGCCTTTCTTTGTAGGGCAAGTGCTCCAGCCCTCTAATCATCCTTGTGGCCCTCCTCTGAACCCTCTCCAACAGTTCCACATCTTTCTTGTATTGGGGGCCCCAGATCTGGACACAGTACTCCAGATGGGGCCTCACGAGGGCAGAGTAGAGAGGGACAATCACCTCCCTGTCCCTGCTGGCCACCCCTCTTCTAATGGAGCCCATTCATAAGTATGCAGAATTACCCAAGGCCAAACTCAGTTTACTTGCAAGGAGTTTTTAAGTTAAGCCAGTCCTCTGAGTTGAAATAACTCAAACCCATTTTGATCCCTACTTACTTTTTTAAAGTGAGTAGCTGACTGCACTTTCCTGACAGGCTGCATCAGCGCATCCCGTACGATGATGCTGATGTCCGCGCCGGAGTAGCCGTCGGTTCTCTTTCCCAGCTCTCGATAGTCCGACTCTGTCAGGAGGTTTGGGGTTGACCCCAGGTGCAGCTTGAACATTGCAGCCCTGGCGTGGTCTTCAGGTAAAGGAATATAAATACGCTTCTCAAACCTGGTTTAAAGGAGGAGAAACAGTGTGTTCCACAGATGCTAGCTCATGCAGGTGCACAGTGGAAAGAACCTTACGAAAATAAGCATAGAGCTTGTTCCTGACAATATTAGAAAGAAGCAGTTTCAGTACTATAAACCTTTAAAAAATATTTCTAAGGCAAACACTGAACAACCTGTTCTCATAAATAATACTGCAGCTAGTATAAGGTAACACCCAGAATTAAACAGCTGTTTCTTTTTCAGGACAAAGATCATCTCTTCAGATTGAAGTTCTTCCACATTCTCTCCAGCAGAGTCTATTTTTTAAAAGAAAAAAAACCCCCACAAACAGAGGGGGGGGAAAAAGTCTTTAAGTGTTGGAGTATATTTGTACAGTTTTCATGCCCCAAGAGAGAACTGCCTGATAACAAGCTGGCAAAACCACTTTCTACAGTCTCCAACTAAATTAAAGAAAATATAGTTGGAAGCAAATTTCAAGTCATATTCTCCGTACAGCTGTCAGGAGAAAACATTGTTAACTGCAGTTCTTTCTTTGAAGCAGCATCTGTTCTCACAGCAGGGATTACTTCCCACCAACAAAATAAAAGCCATTCCAAATTCTGTAGGACACTATTAATTTGATATACATGACAAAGTGGGCCAAATCCATGACAAATTAATTTGATTACTGCCATTGTTGTGCAAGATCCTTTAAGTCTTATGGACAAGAGTTAGAGAGCTACTGTTTCACACTGCAGAGAATCAGAGAATGGTTTGGGTTGGAAGGGACCTTTAAAAGTCAACTAATCCAACCCCCCTGCCATAAGCAGGGACACCCTCCACAAGGCCAGGTTGCCCAAAGCCCCATCCAACTCGGTCGTGGACACTACCAGGGAGGGGGCATCCTCAACTTCTCTGGGAAACCTGTGCCAGTGTCTTGTCACCCTGATCATCATAATAAAATAAAATAAAAAAAGGTCTTCCTTACATCCAATCTAAGCCTACCCTCTTCCAATTTAAAACCGTTGCCCCTTGTCCTGTCATTAAAGGCCTTGGTTAAAAAAATACCACCCAAACATTGTCCCTCCTCCTTATAAGCCCCCTCTATATATCGAAAGGCCACAACATCTCCCTGGTGCCTCTTCTTCTCCAGGCTGAACAAGCCCAACTCTCTCAGCTCGCCTTCCCAGGAGAGGTGTTTCAGCTCTCTGATCATCTTCATGGTCACCTCTAGACTCACTCTATCAGGTCCACTTCTGTCTTGTCCTGTGGCCCCCACAGCTAGAATTTCAAGAATGACTTGAAATTTTTAGCACCATATTCACCTCTACATCTGTTTCACACAAAACTATAGTCATACATGTTGGAAGCAACTTCTAGAGGGGGCTCAGCACCCAATCAACATATGGCCAGCTTGAAAGAAGTACATAAATGAAAGTCAGCGACAGTCACAAAAACCTAATGCTTCTTTAGCCTACACAAGTGACCATTATTCAAGCCGTGTCCTCATCATGACACAAGCCTACTTGTCATAGCTCAAAGAAAGCTCCTGCTAATCTACAAAAAAAGCCCAGTTAAAACACACACCAAAAGATTTCCAATTATGCCTGACCAGTAGAAAAACATGGCCTTTCTGTGTCACATAAAGGTACAGATCTGTGAAATAGAACTCTTGAATAGCTTGAGTTAACAGCTGAAAAGGAAAGCTCTACCTCCTCTTGCCCTTGAGGTGTGTATTTTGCATGTTGTCCCCCAAGCCCACTGGAAAACTAACCAATAAGGAAATGGAGTAGTCTTCTGCTTGCTGAAGCACAAGCAGCTAACCAAGAGATCAAATACAATACAGGGCCAATATAAGAGTGAACAACCTACCTCTTTAAAGGGGCAAGGGGCTATTAATTTTGCTCAGTCCACCTCACAGATTTGAGTAGAAGAACACTGGCCATGTCTGCCAACATGACTTGCATTACTAGCTCAAGCAGCCTCAGACTGAAGCCTTACAACAGTTGCAAAGTTCACACCAGGAAGAAAATGCCATCATACCTTCTCCTGATAGCAGAATCCAAAACCCAGGGTATGTTTGTCGCTCCTAAGACCAAGATTCCCTCGTTGTCATTACCAACTCCTATATCAGGGCAGAAATAATTTCACCATTTAGATGATAAACAGATAAAATGCCATCAAAATTTAACAGGGCAGCACTGCAGAACTCATGCAAGCTACACTAAAACCACTCATTTGAATTCCTTTGACTGATTGTGAGAACCAAGTGAACTTACCTTGCATTTGGACTAGAAATTCTGTTTTTATCCTTCTAGCAGCCTCACTTTCATTTTCACTCCTCGATGCACAGAGGGAATCGATCTCATCAATGAAGATAATAGAAGGCTTGTTTTCTCGGGCCAGCTGGAACAAGTTTTTCACTAATCTTAAAAAAGGAAACAGCTTCAGTTATTTAATGGCTACAAGAAGCTAGGAAGTACAAGCTAAAATAAAGCTACTCAAAGTTACAACATTCTCTCAGCTCCAAGACTCAGCATCATACTGAGACAGCCCAGCATAAAGGGAGGTGAAATATTTTAGAGTGCTCCAGGCACTGTTTTGCAAGGAAAAGCCATTTTTCAGTGTACATTTCTATGAGGCAGCCTGGACTATACAAACCCACCACTCGACACATTCAAAAGAACATGGCTTCCTCTTATTTAACTTTCATAACCTAATTGGATTAACTCTAGTGATTCTGTAAGAAACCACATGTATATCTACTCTATACAACTTCACTATATGCTTTTTATGTAAGAAGAAAAGCTGGTTTGCAAAATAACCACCCCAACAAAACCAAACAATAGGTAACATAGCCATATCTTATTAACAAATTTTACTGAAATAAAACAAAAAAATAAATAGGAACATGCTTGGAAATTCTTCACATTACCAGCACTAAATCTCTGGCAACAGCCTCAAATGAAGTCAAACAGAAGAAATGCCAAGCTGGACTCCAGTCCTGTATTCCTTTTGCAACAGAAGAAAGGCAGCTTAAGGTTTCCAGCTCTTGGGGAAAAAAACCCCAGTTCAAACACTTTAGATAATGACTTCATCCTAGCAACTTTGGTGTTGCTCAGTCAAACTATTTAAGCATGGTTTTCACAAGTATTCTTATGATCATATGAAGGCCCTTTCTGTACCAGAAACCCAGAGCCTTTTCTTAATTCAGGAAGTCTCCACTGGAAGCCCAGACAAATTCCTACAGTTCTAGACTGCAGCCAACACGTTGCTTCAGGTTTCCTGGTCATCTTCATATATCACATAGTAACAAATGAAGATGAAACGTGGGGAACCATGAAATTTTCTTTCAAGGCTGCTCCTGTGCTTCAACTTTTTTCAAGCCTATTCCAGATTTTGATTAATATCAGGAAAAAGTAAAAACACCTCTGTACAGATAAAGAAATGCCATGTGTCAACAGCACAGTTGCTGGGACAGATAAGTGGGGAGATGCCAAGAGGCAGAGTACCCCAACACTTCTGACTGATGCAGTGTGCAATCACAGCTGACTTCAGAAGAGGGATGAGGTCCATCCTCCTCTTGAAACCTATCTTGGGCACTGAAGAGAGGCCCAGCTGCAGCAGCGCAGGATGCAGCACATGGTACCTTTACACAGCACTGCAGCATGAAGCATAGGAACACTTGTAGTTCGATTTTAAAAAGACAGGATCCTTCCTTCAATTTCTTTACAGCAACTTATCTACTCTATATTAACTCTTTCTTGCCAGTGTTTTCCTGGACCCCTGGCAAATCCGACTTACTTTTCACTTTCACCTAACCACTTTGAGACAAGGTCAGAGGAAGATACTGCGAAGAAAGTAGAGTTGTTTGCTTCTGTTGCCACAGCTTTTGCTAAATAAGACTTTCCTGTTCCCGGTGGTCCAAACAGGAGAATCCCTCTCCAGGGTGTTCTCTTTCCTGCAAAAGAGAAACCAGCAGTCTTCAAAATACAGTAGAAAAACAAACCTATTTTTCTGATTAAGCCCCTCTAATTCTACTCAGACATTTTCCACATCTACCCATGAAACTTCTCTCAGACAGATCACAATATCTTGTTAAGAGCTCAGCTTGAGTCTCTGATGCATGGGCTCTTCTCAGAACCTGGAGCTGGTCCTTACTGGCCAACAGCAAATACATGCTGGAATTCTGACCTGTGAACAGGTGTGGAAATTTAATGGGCAAGATCACTGCTTCTTTAAGTGCTTCTTTGGCACCTTCGAGGCCCGCGACATCGCTCCACTTGACATTTGGTCGCTCCATAACAATTGCTCCTATAAGAAAAGACTGTATAAATTAGTGATGTGCATATCTTCTCACACCATCAATTAACTCCACTTTGCAGAGAACATTTTTGGAAGAAATCTATCCCCCCATAGCCATACTGAATAAAGCAAGGTGTTCCTAAGCAGATAAAAACACTGACCACTCTACACTCACAGATGTAGAAAGAGTTATTTCTACAGATGTCTGCCTCATTGCTTTACCACAATAAACAACAGATAGCCAGAATACTAGACAGGTAACAGAAGCCCTGCAATGGTCAAAGCTAGTCCACAGGTGCCCAGCAAACATGCATTTAGTAGTGACAGACAAGCACCTTCTCTAATAGGTTCCCAGGCACCGTCTCCTCACTAAGTCACCACTGTACCTCCTGAAAGTTTTGAATGTAGCTGCACTAACCCAGGATCTCTAAGAGTCTCCAGCAGATAAAGTAACTTTTTGGGTACCTCCAGATGTGCAGCAAACAATAGAACTGTCTAATGGTAACAGCCTCTGACAGTTAGGGCTGAAAGCATCAAAAAGTTTATGTGGAGCCTGCTTAGCTGCAGAAGATTCTCCTGCACCTAATCTTCTTGGGCTAGCCATATTCTTCCAAAGTTTATCATCAAGTCTTCTCTTGCTCAACCAACAAGTTCAGCTTGATTTTAGCCAGTGAAACTATAATTTAGCCTCCTCTTCAGACTGATATACCTAACATTTTCTCTTGACTGCTTTTAGATGGCACAAGTTGGATCTGTGCTAGTGACTGAGCATTAGTTCTTGTAATCCTAGCCAATGCAAATTCAAAGGGCAAGAGAAATTTTCTCAGATGAACAAATGCCAACCAAACCAGTGCTTATCTAAGTACTCAAACACACCAAAAGTTTCAGTTGACCTATTGCTTTACAAGGGGCTTTCAATAATCTCACAATTGGCTTTTAGCAGCTATTTTCTTGAAGTTTGTATATTATGCTTTCAGAGTTCTGAAGTAATTTAAGTCTTCTTTTTCTTCTACAGGATTGAAAATTTACCGTTACTCACTGGTTAATGAGTAAAGCAAATAGTACTTGCTTACTTGTTGCATTACATGATTTTGATAGGTGAATTACATATCAGGGGTTTTTTATGTAAACAGAACTATGGGCTCCATCACTAAAATAATTAAACAGGACAGGTTAAAAATTCAGATAGGAACATGAGACTGCTTTAAAGTTGAAATATCACAGTTACCTGCCACCAGGGGATACCATGTTAACTGAAATTACTGCATGGTTAATAGATTATCTGTACCAGGACAGAAATGAGACAAACCATAGCCTTCCTAATTTTGTAAGTGTAAATTAATAGCTGGAAGACCAAGTAAGAGGCCTTTAAAATTCTAAACAAGATTACATGACAATAGACCCTCAGCTACTGTCCAGGCTAAACGTTACCCATCACTTTTCCCACAAGAAACCAACTTACTATAATTACAAATGATGATAAATACCCATATGTTTGGGAAAGTTCTAGAAGGCAACGAGTAACAAGGCAGCAAAATTCTGTGGCTGTTGTGGGAAGCAAAACCAAGACAAGGAACTTGAAGGCCGACCAGAGTTTGCATTATGTGAATACAAGACTTCTGCATTGCTTAAAGGCACCAAGGATTCCACGCCTCAGGTGTTCAAGCAGCCAAATGTCTATGTGGGAATGCTGTCATTCCAGTGAAGTATCAAAGGAATGGTGAGTGCAAGGAACTACTTCTTGAAGGTCAAACTGAAGGTCAGATTCATGTGGAAAGTCTTCACAGCAACAGACTGCCCAAGAGTCCAATGCTTACCATTTCTCTGTCAGTTTCAAATAGAGGAAACTGTTCCATAGAACTGTGCATAGAATCAAACTGTGTTGAGAAGCAGAAAAAGCATGGCAGAGTTTGCAAATAGGATACAATAGCTCCTGAAATTACACAGGTAGAAACCTGGTGCAGGCATTTGATACTTGTTACTGAAAAACAGGGGGAGAACGATGCAGTTTCCTTCAGGCAGAGATGCTCTGAACAATTTTTCACCATTAAAGGTTAGTAAGCATCAAGTTAAACCTCTTTTTTTTTACTCTATATGGAACTACGGGTGGCTGTGTAGGAGGAAGCTGCCCGCGAGCATAACTGGGCTAGAATCCAGGCTATCAATACCTAAACTGAGTACAAGATTTTTTTGTGAAAATGCTTCTGCTTACACTGTTTGTATAACTGTCTGTCACTTTAACCTCTGGGCAATACTTCAATGCACTTAAGAGGAAAAAAAAAAAAATTGGTTCATTTAGCCAACAGCTACCTGGAATCTTGCAACCTCTCCCTTTGGAAAATGCTATCCTGATAAATAGTGAAATATTAACATGAAGCACAGGGGTACAGGAGACAGATTTCAACATAGTAACAGTTTGATTTCAGGGCAAACAAGCCCATACTTCCATGAAGACGATGTTTTTGTATGTGAAGAGTGCATACTAGTTGAGCCACGAATAAACAGTAAATTAATCCATAAAATGTAGGTGGCAAAAATAAAGGACTTCGCTTGACTGAAGTCACCCCTATTTAAAGAAAATGATGCTTCAAAATTACCTTGAAGTTGATTCTGTAACTTCTTTTTTTCAGGATCCTCTGACTCCCCTTCGTCATCACTCTCATTCCTGGTTTGGAAACGAGAAAAAGCATTGAAACACAATAAAAGAGACCACCATCTTAGGATAGAAATCAGATGCAAAGAGCAGAACCACCACCAGTCTGAGATCTCTACATGTTTACATGACTGTACTGCTTTTCTACACCATACCCTAATTCACCCTCTTCACCCTTTCAACTTCCCCTTATGGGTCTAAGCCCTTTTAACACACTTCTGCATGTCTCGAGTCATTCTCTGGGAAACAAGCCATTGTATTGAGAGCAACATGGAAGCACTAAAATGGTTTATTTATAGACACTGGCACTTATGCTCTGTCTGCAAATGCAACAGGACTCTGTCAATTCCATCTAGTACTATGAAACACTACACTCTCACCTTCTTAGAGCAAAGGAAACTGAAAGTAAAAGAAGGAAAAAGAAAAAGAGTCTAGATAGCAAACAACAGGAGTAGAGGTCATAAAAATACATGTGGCCTCTGTGGTATCGCCAATTCCTTCAATTATAAACCAGCAGAACACAGCACAGCTCAAAAAATAAAACTGATGAGACGAGTAGACAATGAAGGAGACTGAAAATCAGGTGAAGTTTCAAGAGACAACTAAGCAACCCTAGCTGTTTGGGACTTGTAAAGAAGGTAATCCCACCAGAAGGTGTCATCCTGATCCCTCCCTCTCTCCTATCTCAATAATGGCAGTACCAATCACAACCAAATCTAATGGGAAAAGAAGGAAAGCAGTGGAGAGACCAGGCAGAAGCAAGACAGAGTGATTCAGCCCATCTTACAGAATTTCAGCCTACATAGAGATTGGCACTGCCTATCAAGTGTGAGAGATCAAACTAAGCCACAGTAATCAGTCTAAATTAATTTTCAGTTTGTAGGTATTTAAACGTAGGAAAATGTTAAGAGTCATCAGGTTGACAGCCATTAAATCTGGTAACCATGTTAGTGTGAAATAGCTTCAATTCTTCAGTGAATTTCCTACAAAAAATGTTCACACCTTCAGTAAACAAGCACAGAAACGACCCGAATGCTCATTCATGTTATCTTTCTTTTTCTTTTTTAGCCCACTCTATTTCAGCATTAGCAGTCATCTGAAGCACTTCAAAAACACTAGTTAAAATGACCTTTGAAGAGTTGAATTTTAGAATAAACTGAGTTCAGGAAGTATTTTGCTTTACCTTCTCCAAAAACATACCCTTTTCCATCAGTAGGACCAGACTCTTTAACTGGCTTTGGTGCAGATTTTCCTTTCTTTTTCAGATATTCTTTCAGTTTTTCTGCTCTGTCCAAGTATTCTGTACATTTCACTCTAATGCTCTGTTTTGCTTTATCACCCTGTGCTTCATCTAAGAGTTTGAAGAGAAACAATGCTCTGTTAACAACAAAACACATGTGCATCAACCAACAAAAAAAAAAAAAGACTAAATCTCTGTTGTCTTTCTATCTTATCATCAACGTACTCTTAAGGCTCATCCCGTAACCCAACACCTCAGCTACTTATTTTTCCACTATAACATGAAAAGAAGTGACAGGAAGGGTGTCATCACCTATCAGAAATCAAATACACACCTGAATACTGCTTTGCCTTAAAATTTGACTTTCAAGGATTAAGGACAATGGCACTGGAAGCTTTTCTGTCAGCCTATCAAGCTGCTATACATTGTCTTAATAAAGCCTTTTCTAACCTAGCTCATCAAGAAGCTGCTTGTGCTTACTATTATTTATTTAGAAACATTATTTTTCTGTAACCTATTTCAAAAGATGTTCACATCATGAAGAAAAAAGTTACATAAAATATTTGAAAGGTTTATGTCCTAAGTTTCCAAAAGTACATCAGTGTTGTTAAAAGTCCAGAAAGTGATGTTCTGATAAAGTCTGTAAGATATAAAGGGATACAAAGTGATAAATGCAAATGATCCTAAGTGACTATGAAGAAAAAGGTGTTGTTTTCATCATCTCTAAGTGCACTGATGTCAGGTGAGCAACCCTAGCCCACTTAGGGCTGTACCTACTTTAGGATAGCCCACTCCTTGCATAAAAACACTGGACACGACACAAGGTACACAGAAGTGTGAAGAAAATGCATAAAATAATTAGGAGAATATGGAAAAGGAGGAAAAATTACAACATACAAATCCATCTCGTACGTTTTGTTGGCCAAGATGAACAGCAAGACTACGACATTAAAGAGCAAAAAAATGCCAGCAGAGGGGCTGTAGAAAGGCAAGTGGCACGAGCTACCGAGCGAAAAACGCTTCAGGGATACAACAAAGCCTTCTTGTGTAACATGTTGTTTTCAGCACAACAGAAATACAGGGAACCCTAAACTTATAGTCACATTTCCTCACGTGCAGTGGCCAGCCTGAAACATTGCTGCACAAGTCCAGAGGGGAGACAGCAAAGCCCTGCCTCCCCGTCTGGAAAACTAAACCAAAATACAGGCAAATCTGATTCCTTATTAGAATGGGAGCAGGCACACAGCACAGTAAAGGCAAAAGAGATAAGCTCAGTCAAACTACAGCTAGCAAGTATCAACTAATGATAAAAGCAAAACTTTCAAGATCAATGTCAACATAAGAAAGTCCTCTGTGCAATTCGACTACTCAACTCCACCTCAGCACCGAACACATTAGACTTACATTTAACAACGTGAAGAAAATACTGCACGGCGTGTTGGTACAAGCGGAAGGCTTCCTCATAGTTTCCTGCTTTATCTTCCTCTGCTGCTTTGCTAGCAAGGCTTATTGCTTTCTGCAACACAAGCATGCAATTAAGTGCTGCGTGAGAGCATTCTGCATAATCAGAGAGACATTTTAAGCTGCAGCTCCCTTTCTGATGGGCAGTTTTTCCTGCTCTTTGACATACACCCCAAAAAGTCGAAGGCAACTGATCGCAGGTCTCAGGTGACGCTTTGTGCATAACACAGGATTCCCATCCTTTGATGAAGTGATTAACAGACTCCTGAAGTTTACTATCACACAAAAAAAGTATAAGGGAGAAGAGCAAGTTTCTGTGTACTAAGTTGAAGCTTGAGTTTGTCTACGCAGTTTTCCTTACCAATCTTTTGTAATTATTATGGGATGGATTTGGAAATATATTCTAAAAGGGTTTTTTTAAATCACAAACCCAGATGTTTTGAACTATGACTGGTGAGATCAGCGAATCCTGTTAACAGCAGAGTCAATATAGGAAGTCTGCACTGGAACCAGTGCTAGCATTCTTCCAACCCTAAACTGGGAGGTACCTTCAGAGACCGACAACTTGTTTAGCTTCTCTGGAAGGATTCAGGCTCTTCATATACCAAGTAAGAAATTCTAACTACCACTTCAGGAGGAGGGCAGAAAACCCACCAGACAGAAAACATACCCAAATCACAAACACCAAGAAAAGCTCTAGAAGCCATGGATGGATTTTTAACTTGTTTGTTGAGCTAGTTTCAAATAAATCAGAGGGTGATTTAAGCCACTGCGTTGCACACGCTGGCCCGTGGATTTGTTAATATCACCGTTATTCCCTTGCTCCTAAGTGATTATTACTTTTTATTACACTTTGCTCCTTGGAATGCCTATGCCACTTCAGGACAATTAAAACAGTTGGGTTGGATGACTAGTTCACTTTATTTAAAAAAAAAAAAAGGCAGTTGGTTAGTCAGAGTTAACCAATGCTAACTAAACCTTCTATAACCCCACATGTTATTTTCCCACATTCAGTCCATTTCTTTTCCTAAGCACTATTACTATGCTCAGGCTGATTATGGTAATAATGTCAGGGAGCAAGGTGGAGAACTTCAATTGACAACCAGGGGCACATTCTCTTGGCACTATCCAGACACTGGTGTGTTCCAGGCAAAATAAAGCCACTAAACAGCAGCTGTTCTCACTGCAGAACAAACAGCAAAATCTCTCATTCTGTTGCTTTGTGTTGCTGCCTCGAAGCAGAGGTTGTCTCATCAGATCTACTCAAAATCAAAGAGTAATTTATTTAAAGACAATGATCCAGTAAAGCATTCTGTGGCTCTGTTGTGAGCACTGTAAAATCATCTGCTTCTTTGGAACAGAATTTAGTTTTTTCTTTTTAGAGAAACCATGAGCTGGTACGTCCCCTCCTTGCTGCTCACCTTGTGTTGGCTCTGTTAGGCCCCTCTATACACCATTCAAATCCAGCAAAAGGGCAACAAATAACCCAAACCCCGAAATTATTTTCTTCTTCAATCCCTTTAGTGACTCAAATTACCACAGAACAGTCCAATGATTCTTGGATCCAGTACAAAGATAGTGACACACGTGTGACTGCAAACCCAAAGATTAAATAGCAAAGACCAACTGCTGAAAGGGAACTGTGAGAAAACCAGGCACATTGCAGCCCCACTCCTCTGAAACAGAAAAAAACCTCTTGATCCTACACTGACCGGTTTTGCTATACTCTCTTTCTATAAGTACCTAGAATATTACTTAGGTATTAGATTCTCAGGTCTAATACTTCCTCACATCAGCAGGCACCTTAGTCTGTTATTGTGATGAAAAGCACTCCTACAAAACTGGAAATGATCCCTCGGGAAGTTGTACAAACTAGGGCATAGATGACCAGGTCTAACTACCCATAAGGCACAAACTGTAGCAGGCTATATAGTTTGAGAGTTTGACAAATATCATCACTCTCAGAAAGCTCACTGACATAGACAGGTTTCATTCACCTTACTCTAGACTCTGCAATATCTCCCCCAACTTTGTCAGTGTAAACATTACATCGCTCTAATGAGTTTACATGGTTCAAAACAGCTGGAGAAAAAAGGGCTGGTGTCAACACTGGTAATTTCCGGACCTGTTTTGCCAACCAGCCACGGCATGGATTATACTGCACAGCTGAGTGCTAATGCAAACAGCAAAACAGAAGAACAGGCAAGGATTTCCCAGTCAGCAGACTCAGAAGAAACGCGTGCCCAGCTATGCGCCGAGACCACCGGAGGCAACGGCACTTCCCAGGTTCCCATCAGGCCCCGCAGGCTCTCGCCCCCTCGCCGGGGACTCGGCGTCCGCCTCCCGCAGAGGCCGGTACGGCTGAGGGGATTAACCTGCGGCCTCCG
>VZTU01029957.1:408916-423125 GCA_013400835.1 Zapornia atra
CCGCCCCGCCCCGGTTAGGGCCGGCGCCACTGTACCTGCAGGTTGCCGCTAGTGCTCGCCATAGCGGAGCGGTGGAAGGAGACCGGAGAAGAAAGCGCAGGCCCGGGGCTGCCGCCGGTGGTGCTCCCCTCCCCCCGCCGCCGCCGCCCACAGAATCGAAACCGCAGTCCCCGCCGGGCGCTTCCGCACTACCGCGAACACCGACGCTTCCGCTTCCGGACACCGCCCAGTGCGTCGCGCCTGACGTCGGTGCCATGCGCCTCACCCTGCCCCGCCCCGCGGCAGGAGGCGCTTTGCGCACGCGTGCACCGCGTGCGGCCTGGGGTGGTGGCGTGCGTGGGGCGTCGCTTTGCTTCCGTCAGCGGACGGGCGGCCGCTGCTAGGCCCGGCTCTGGCGCTGGGGCCTTACGTCGCCCGAGGCTCGGCCAAGGACCGGTTGCTTTCCTGACAGGGCCGGCGCTCGGCCACCGCCCCGAGCAGCTGAGCGGTGCTCAGCGGCGTGCTAGCAGTAAGCCTGGGGCAGCGGGAGCCGGTTTGGCAGGGTTACCTTGCTCTGACGGCCTCTGAGTGAGCGCCTTGCCCTTCCCTGGGCCGCTGCAACTCTGCCGGGGCCAAAGGGAGCATGCGGGAGCTCCCCGCTGGAATCACAAGCCCCGTCCTCCCGCCTGCCCCCGGGAACCGGGGGGGCAAATGTGGCCTGGTAACTTAAGTGTGACTTAGCGGGTTTGGTCTGTAATGAAACAGTCTGCAGAGATTTTTTGATACTATCAGTAGACTGCCTGTTGGGGGGGAAAGCGCACCCACAGTCACCCCTATGAGGGGGGAGCTGCTTAGTGTTTATAAATATCTGAAGTGTGGGACACAGAGGGAAAAGGCCAGCCTCTTTTCAGTGGTCTGTGGGGACAGGACAAGGGGCAGTGACCGTAATCTGAAGCACAGGAAGTTCCGCACCAACATGCGGAAGAACTTTTACACAGTGAGGGTGACAGAGCCCTGGCACAGGCTCCAGTGCTCAGGGGGGTTGTGGAGTCTCTTTCTCTGGAGATACTCAAGATCTGTGTGGACGCCTACCTGTGCGACCTGTCCTAGGGAGCCTGCTTTGGCAGAGGATTGGACTTGATGATCTCTGGAGGTCCCTTCCAACCCCGACAATTCTGTGATGCTTTAAATCTATACCTGGGAAGGTTGTTGTAAGTTCCTCCTCAAGTCATATGGTTGGTAGTTTAGTTTGGTAAGTATCCCCATGTATCCACTTACTGGAGGATGCTTTGGTTGATTTTTAGGCACAGTGGGTAACAGCCGTTCTCCTTGGTTTGATTGCAGATGTGAAAAGCAATGATGTACAAAAGATGAAGTCGTGTAATCAGGCTTTGGGAAATAAGGTGGTAAAGAGAGATGATGGAGAAAGTGCAGTTTGTTGAGTTTGTCACAAAAGGTGATCAAAATTGGTCCAAGTGGCTGGAGAGCTGATGCTTTCTAAAGGAACCTTACAGCTATGTCATCATTGAGATTTGAGCATAGCATTTATGGTGCCAAGTGCTCAAGAAAACTCTGTGTAGTAAATCACATACACCCATCTCTAATTCTGTCTTCAAAGCGTGAGGCAAAACCATCCTTTTTTATCCTTTCACTGTTGGTTATGCCATTGTGGAGCCTTTGGTCTACTTTTAACCTCCTTTTTATTTGAAACACACTACTTCCTCAGGGATATAATTTCCCTCTGGCTTTATCTTCTCATTCTGATTAGTGCAGCAGAGCGTTCTCAGCCACATTCCTGTCACTAATATTTGTGCCATCTGTACCTATGATTTTCAAATCTGTATTGTTAGATTTAGATTTTAGACCTAGTTCTAAAACAGTAGGTACATCACAGGCACGTGAGTAGTAAATGCCTGTCCAGTCATGCTGAACTGGCTTTTGAAACTCCAGAAAAATGAACTGGTGTCTGCAAATGTGCATGAGATTAAAAAAAAATAAAAAATAAAATCAGAAACAGCACCTGTGTCTTACAGATAACAGGCTAAGTCTTGCAGTCCTTGCTTAAGTCTTACTCATACGGCATTCCTGCTCTAATTTGACTTTGCAGGTCGTTTTGCCTGAGGAAAGGCTGGCTGAATGCTGAGTAATGACATCAAGACGAGTTCCTGAGGAGCTAATCACATGTCTCCTCAGGGGCATTACCGCGATTTGGGGGATAAGTGCAGTCACCCTGTCTAATGCTCCCCAGCGCTGAAGGTTCTGTGGTACCATGTTCCAAGAATCCATTGTATACAATTAACTGTACTGAAAATAAAACATCCCTATTAGGTTTGAGTGGCAAGGTTTTGTTGGGGGCGCTACAGGGGTGGCTTCTGTGAGAAGCTGCTAGAAGCTTCCCCGAGGTCCCACAGGGCCAACACCAGCTGGCTCCAAGGCGGACCTGCCTCTGGCCAAAGCGTAACCCATGAGTGACGGAGGTAGTGCCTCTGGGGTAACAGAGTTAAGAAGGAAACAAATATCAGGAACAACTGCAGCCAGAGAGAGAAGTGAGAATCTGTGAGAGGAACAACTCTGCAGACACCCAGGGCAGTGAAAGGGGAGAGGAGGCACCTGGGCAAAGATTCCCCTGCAGCCCATGGAGAAGACCATGGTGAGGTAGGCTGTCTCCCTACAGCCAGTGGAGGCTGATAATGAAGCAGAGGTTCCATCTGCAGCCTGTGGAGGACCCCACGCCAGACAGGTGGAGATGCCTGAAGGAGGCTGTGACCCCGTGGGAAGCCCACACAGGAGCAGGCTTCTGGCAGGACCTTTGGCCCCATGGAGGGAGGAGACCATGCCAGAGCAGGTCTGCTGGCAGGACTTGTGTCCTTGTGGGGCACCCACACTGGAGCAGTCTGTTCCTGAAGGTCTGCACCCGCACCCCATGGAAGGGACCCACAGTGGAGCAGTTGGTGAAGAACTGCAGCCCGTGGGAAGGACTCACATTAGAGAAACTGGTGTAGGACTGTCCCCCATGAGAGGGACCCCATGCCAGAGCAGAGGAAGTGTGTGAGGAGTCCTCCTCCCAAGGAGCAGCAGAGACAACGTGTGATGAACTGACCACAACCCCTATTCCCCATCCCCCTGCGCTGCTGTGGGGGAAGAGGTCGTCATGAAATCATGAGTAAAGTTGAGCCTGGGAAGAAAGGAGGAGTGTTTTAAGAATTGGGTTTGTTTCTCATTATCCTGTTCTGATTTCATTGGTAATAAATTAAACTAATTTTCCCTGGTTGAGTCTGTTTTGCCTGTGACAGTAATTGGTGAGTGGTCTCTCCCTGTCCTTACCTCAACCCGTGAGCTTTTCATTATATTTTCTCTCCCTGTGTAGCTGAGGAGGGAGGGGGGTGATAAAGCACCTTTGGTGGGCATCTGACCTTCAGCCAGGGTCAACCCACCAGAACATATTAAAGGTGTTAGTACAGGTACCTGTTGGCCTCAGCTAAGCCCATCCAATTGCCTGGGGCATTGTTACTCACATTACTATGATACTGGGTGGCACAGGCACACGTGACATCCTGTGTTTTTTAAGGCTGAGTAAGATGTTGTGGAGAGCATTTCCTGACACCATCTCTTGGTATGGAAGGAAGTGGTCCCCACTGCATGTTGCATGAGCATCTCAGGACAAGAATAGATGATACATCAATAAAACAAAACATGTCTGCAGCACAGCCAGGCCTCGTATCTGTGATTTACCTCCACTGTGGCAGCTGAGAGGCAGCTAGTGGTGACTAAGGTTAGTACCAGAGTGAGACTTTGCTGCTGACTGGGTGGCACAAGAGCCGTGCTGTTAAGGGAAGCCGCTGCCTTAGAGAACTCAGCAGTGCAGATGGACGAGGCAGAGCAGAAAGGTAGGGAAATACAGCCTCTTGTTTTTCTACCTGATGAAATGGTGCAGAACCTGGGTAACAAAGGCTGCCAGTAACAGACATAGCAAGTAAAGTTCCCTTTGTACAAAGCCTGCTACGTTACCTTGATCCAGTGTGGTGTATGTACAGTGAGCTCCTGCACCCGATACTGGAGCTCCAATGGGCGTGCAGCGCAGCCGTGCTGAGCAGAGCTGGCCAGCCTGGCCGTGTGCCCTGCAAGCCTCCTCCTCCTCCTCTGTGCTGGGAAACATGAAGGGACAAAAAGCAGGAGTACGAGATCCAAGCCACTAGCTGTCCTTGGGAATGTGTCTGTCTGTAATATAGTGCCTTTGGGACTGCTGCTGCTATGGTATTCCTAGGTAGATGGCTGCCATCCATAACCACTTTTAATTGCATGGAAACCATTCCAGCGTTGTGGAGGAGATGTGTGTCCTAAGAGCCCTTATTTCTAATGCAGTCAGGGCTCTGAATGCAGAGAGGGTGTAGTAGAGCTATGTAGCCCAGGAGGAAAAGAGTTAAACCTGTACTCAGGACCAGAAAGACAGACCAAAGTAAAGCCATGTTACATCTGTAGCACTACAGGCAAGGGTGAG
The DNA here is from genome assembly GCA_013400835.1 of Zapornia atra. Lineage (NCBI taxonomy): Eukaryota > Metazoa > Chordata > Aves > Gruiformes > Rallidae > Zapornia > Zapornia atra. Next base: position 413,394 of record VZTU01029957.1, read on the forward strand.
CTTCTTGAGGCACTGGATTTCGAGGAGCAAGTGACCCTCAGACTCTGCATCCCAACCCATGGCCCAAGGTGTCAGTTAAAGCATCTTCACCACAGGACAGAGATCTTTTTCTCAGAGCCCTTGGTCTTCAGCAGCTGCAGCAGCAACTGAAGGAAAATAGAGCCCTGCTTTGGAATCCAGAACCTTCCCACTTTGACATGTCCCCTTCCCACATTCCCCTGTGTCTGTGGAAGTAAAAGTGGATTTGAGAGGCAAAGGCTTCCCTGAACAAATCCAATTGTTTTAGGGGACCCTGTGGACTCTTCACAGGCACAGAGGTGGGAGAAGTGTCATTTGGGCAGGGATTTCCCCCATGCCAGCTCTTCTCCCATCTGAGTGTCACTGGTCGTGTGTCATGGCCACATGCCACCCATGCCTTCCTGCACATCAGACCCAGTCATTCACAGCTGGAACAACCTGCTGTTGCTACTGACACCAGTCACCATTTTTAGATTTTGTTGTGTGGGAATGATCGGTTCTTGAGCAAAGCTGAGCTGAAGTGGCTCCTTGGGTGACTCAGAGTGCGGCTATGGTCTGTCCCACTGCCCCAGCCAGTAGTAGGGCAGCTGGGGGGCACCAGGGAAGCTCCAACCCTGGCCATCAGGCACCTCCCTAGGGATGAGCTGAGGCCAGGCTGGGATGTGGGCCCATGAGTGGGGGTCAGGGTCAGTCCCTATGAGGGAAATCGGGGTCAGACACAACCCCAACATGGCTGAGCAGAGCCATAGGGTCACATGTTGTTGAGAGGAACCCAATTTAAACTAAGTTCAGAGGATGGATCATCTGCAAAACTGGCAGTCAAATATTTCCTCTTCCATCTCCTACTTTTACAGTCTGGCTTGAGAGAACCAGCAGCCTGCTGGTAGACCTTGGTCTAGCTCATCCATTTCACTGAGAAGACATTCAAATTCTGGTGGATGGTGGCAGCCTATTTCCTGGCGTAGTACAGTAATGGGTCTGGTTGTACCTCCCTGGAAAAGTAAACTTAAATTTGTCCCTTTTAGGCCAAAGTCTTTGGATTTCTTAGTTATGTTATTTTTCACTCTACTTCTGGATTAGTTTTTAAACACTTGATTTTGATTCAGGTGTGTGTAAGTACAAAATGTATTATCTTCTTCTGGACTAAGTTACTTCATTCTAGGCAACAGAATGGCTCCAGATGATATGTCTGTACTACACAGGGAGATTAACCCAGTGCATCAGGAAAATAGCCTGAGAAAATGATTGCAGGTGAAACTGTTGACTTGATCTTTTGACAAAGCACAGGAATAAAAATATAGCTTCTTTTCTGAAATTGTGAAATATACAGCCCACTACTTCTATGCTTTTTGAACAACAGTTAACAGTGAATTTCAGGGCTTTTTTCTACTGCTGCATCAGTACCACCAGAAAGTCAGGAACAAAAATAAAATCTGAAGCGATGCTTTTCTTAGCTTTGCCTTAGTTCTCTTCAGAGGTAGTATTTGCCCTATACAGCATAAGCCTGGGGATTTCCGAGGCTTTCCTCATCATGAAATTAATGGACAGGGACATTCATGTTGGCATTCTGTATATAGTCCAAGGACAAACATTTCACCTAGGTCTTCTCTGCATAGCATTTTGTATCTTAGGACTTACTAACTCATTAAGACTGAACGAAATAAAATCTCCTTCGTGATGACTTCATGCATGAGTGAGCAGATGTGGCTTCAGGGCTGTATTGGTCAGCTCATGTTCATTTCAGATACCCAATTTTGCCAGCTGGAACTGCCAACTCTTCTACTCATATATGAGTTCAGGGAGGGATTTTGTGTTATGCATTTTTGAGTTTGAAATAGCAGCATTTGTCTTTGAAATGTGTTCACAGCCGCAGTGTTTAGCAGGCTTGCAGCCCTACTTACTTCAGAGATTTTACTATTTAAAGAAAAAAAAAGTTCCCCAGACAATCTTTCTTGAATTTTAGAAACCTTCAAGTTTGGACTCTGCATTTTGGATTGCTTCACATGGCCTTCATTTAAGGTTTTGATGGCCTGTAGACTCTTTGTAACAACTCCTGAGGTTATTGTAGACGCTGTCATCACCTGAGGGTCTTTTTTAATCACTGCCAGATTTTTCAAAAATATATGCCGTAATCCAAAGAGAAATCATGGGTCTCATAAAATTGGTAGATCAGGTTCTACAGGCTGTGTTGTGTTCAAGCCAGCTGGTTGTCACAGCTTGTGTCTCAATGTCTTAAAAAGACCCAAACCTGTGAGTTGACCCAGATTTTCTTTCCGGGAATCTGCTCTCTGGTGCAATAGAAAGCCTGTAGGGTTTACTGTTGCCAGAGTACCAGAAATCTGAATTGTGTTAGGTAATGAGAAGCAGAAAAGCAGTTCTGCTCCAGTAGGTATATTTAAAAGTATTACCATCCTTTACACAGGTGACAGGGCTATACCTTTTCCCATTCTGATATACAGCAGAATAGCTGAACTTAGGTGTTGCAAAACGGAGTCATGTGGCATGATGAAGTCTTTTAACTGAGGTGCTACCTCAGATGCTTCCAGCAGACTTTATTCTCACGCTAAATTAAATGTGTTTTTTGCCTGTGAGACTGTAGAGTGCAGTATTTGCAACATTACTGAAGGACTTGCAGCCTGAATGAGTAAGGAGATGAAGGGGAAGAGAGCTGCTCTGGGGCTAGACCGTACTGCAGCTCCTTCACATAATTTTTCATCTGGATGGTGCTTTGTCTTGTCGTTTTCTTCAGAACAGTATTTTTACAAGTAAGGGACTAAACATGCCATCTGTTTCAAAACTGCAGAAGACCTTAAATAGAGAACTCTCACAGTTCTTTCATGTGAGGGTAGGGAGAAATGGGGCCACTGAAGGTGTCTTCCAATCTTTCCACAGTACAGAAGATAGAATGTTGTTGTACTGGGCAACGAGCACCGCAGTGCTAAGGCACGTGCTGTTGCACCCCTGACTTCTGCAGGCTCAAGGGAGCACAAGGATGTCCTGCAATCACCAAAGGAGTAGGCGGCTGTCCAGGTAGTGCAATCTAGTCTACACTGGATTTCTGGGCTGGCATTTCCCTCCTAGATCCCTCTTTGTTAATCCCTAAGCCTTTTAATTAGGTCCTGCATGGAAAGGAGCAGAAACTGGATAGAGAAGTCATTTAACTTTCTCTTCATCTAAGCCACTCTTAGCAGAATAATTTTCATCTCAAACAGGAAGCTCTTTGAACCAGGCTGCTATTGTACCATAAGCTGCCTATAATCCTTCCACATGTACAACACTTTCTCCATACCTTTCTATACAATTCTTACTACCAAGCCTGTTATCCTATTTTACCCCAAACCCACGGAAGTTGGCAGCAGCTTCACAGTGGGCTTTGAATCTTGACCTTAGATAGATGGACGAATAGGTATTTGCAATGCCACAAGTTCTCATAGACCTAATTAAGTCTTTACATCCCAGTCCTGTTATATAAATGTTAATGTTATTGTGGTAAATGGCTTATTAGCTTGCTGGAATATGCATGCAGTATTCTCTGAAGTTTCCCTGTAGAGCTTAGTGGGACCATTAGATCTCAGAAAGACTGAAGAAAGCTACTTCTTAGTAGGGTACCTATCACTTGGGTAAAAGTAACTGGGATAGTGAAAAGGAAACATTCTATTATCAAGTCCTAGACCTTTCTTTTGTAAAATATAGAATAATTTTTTACAATTTACATATTTTTTATACTTTTCCTACTATGGGCTCATATATTAATGTTCTTTTCTATGTGTTTTGCGATACACGTTTAGCGGTCCTGAGTTAGCAGTGATATGAGCTGAATCAACTGCTGGGTGTGGGAATAGCTCCCTTGCTTTCATGAGCACTAATTAGTTTACATTAGCTGGGGTTTTGGACCATTATTTGTAAATTTTACATCTGGAAGTCAAGATAGGTTTGCAGGTCTAACTTCTGTAACTTACCGATCAGACAATGTGCGGGGTGTGTTCCTTCAAGAGGTGCATAAGAACACACACAGTGACTTAGTTGTCTTAAACAGATCTGCCAACTGGAGAAGCAAGAATTAACATGTTCACACCTTGTTTTAGTTGCATACAAGGTTAAACAGAGGCCTTCACTCCATCCTCCACTGAAGACACACAACAGGAGAAGATTCAGCCTGCGAAGGCATGCCTGCTTTCTGTGAAATCTTCCACAAATATTGATTCTAAGCTTTTATTTTGCTTTAACACACATGTATTTGGGCTGTGAAACTGCAGTAAGCAATGCTGGGAAAGTGTGTGCCTTCATCCACGTTAATTACACAGACACATAACTACTTGGATTACAGAAGTGACTCATCTACTGATGACGAAGGATAAAAGAGAGGAAAAAAATTCCCTCATTCTTGTGCACCCCTTCCCATGTACATTATAAGGAGACACTTAAGGGAATAATACAAACACTGAGCTGGAAGGGAAGCTGTGTGTCAGAGTCCAGGTCTGCTATGGTGGGCAGTGGAGGTCATCCAGAAACTGCTGAAGCTCTGAGTTGAAGCTAGTTGGGTGTCTGAGGGAGAGAGCTTCCTGGTCCCATTCCTCCCCTTGGGAAAGGTACTTCTGCTAATTTGCCATAGTGCAACCTCCTCTCTCTTTAGAGTTTCCACATTGATCTAGCCACAGGACCAATCCTATCCCCATACAAATTTTGTTTTGCTAGATGGAGGAGGATAATTCTAAAATTGCTCCTATGCTCAGTTATGAACTTATTGGTGGATTATTATGCTGCCGATAATTCATTAGTCAAGGTGCTCCACAGTTCTATAATCAAGCCCAATAATTTGTGGATATGTCAAGAAAGTATCCTCAGCAACAGTGCTCCCGTGGTGGGATGGTTTCAATAAGGTGAATCCATTCACCTAAACAGTGCTAGGGAGTGGCACTTCACAGGTGTGAATATATCACTATATGGAAAAAAAATTACCAAAGGAACATGACAAATGTGAGCGTGTTTGCATTTTTTCTGGGGCAAATGTAAAGCAGGTGATTTTAAGTCACTGTTCCAGCCTGGCAAAGGAAGCTGGTGCAGTAACTTTGGGCATTAGTGACAAAGGAAAATGAATATTATCTGTGTCCCCATGAGATGGCACCCTGAACCAGCAGTGCACACGGGGATGGGGTCAAATTTTTTTCATCCTTGAAGGAGTGGATCACAGATGCTTTAGTGAGAAGTAATTAATCCAAAGCATTGTCTCTCTGCTTTTGTTTCACACAAGTTGATCTCTTTTGGTACATTGGGAAAAAGATAAAATTTCAGAATAAAACAACGGGATTTTTTTGTCTCTTTTACATATATGGAATTCCCCTTATATTTTGACTTCCTAAATCATATTGCAAGGCTATTTTCACAGGCACTTCCAAGTACTCAGTCAAATCTGTCTCTCTGTTAAGCTGGTTTGTTTGTATCACAAGCAGAATGCCTGATTCTAGGTGTCAGGAGCAACACCCTTAGGGAAAATAGTCAGATCCTCACTGACCTGATCCCAGCACATGGGATCTTTCTCACCTCTGTCATCAAACTTAAAAGTTAACAAGGCTTTGTGTTACAATGGCTCCATAGTTAAGAATGAGCATAGATAGTTGCTAGGGGGTTGCTAAGAAAAGGATCAAAGGGAATTGTTTAAAGTAACACCTGCAAACTAGCTGTCCTGGAACACTTAAGAATATGTAAGCAAGATACCTCCACACACACAAACAGTTTGGCAGAGAAAACCAAAGTCCTGGTGTCCTGAACTGAACTGTCTTCATTATAATACTAAAAAATCACACCCACAGGTCAAGAAAGCCCTTGTCCAGGTGAAGGCACCCCCTCCATGCAGGTGCAGTGATTGAAGAAGATGACACAGTAAATATTATAATTACATGTAAATTACTGGCTGGTCATTGTAACTGGGAATGTACTACTTTGTAACATTTCTGGATAAATATGAGGAAGGCCCCGGCTTTAAGCGTGCTTGACTCCGGGCCAGAACACCAGCAGTATCTCCCCTGTGTGTGGAAGCTGGCCTGTTGCACACTGGGTAACGAACCCGCTTTTCGGACAACAATTCATTTCCCATTCACCAGATTCCAGGTTTTCTTCTCACTAAGAGTCATCAACTGTTTGGTTGTCTATTTAATTTTATTTTTTTTCCTCTCAGTGAAACGTACACCCCAGCCCAGAACAGCCATGTGGAAAAGAAAAAAAATAAAAATTAAATCCCCCAAAGTGAGTACAGGTAAGTATGAGAAATAGGTTTTCTGCCTGTTGTTAGAAGTAATCACCGGTGAGTAATACTTTTACATCAGCAGCCATGCCTGAAGGAAACTGTGTTGCTACCATACATGTTGAATCAGTGTGTTGCTATGTGACGCCATCCTTTTATGTGTTGTCAGTGCAAAAGCCTTGGGAAGAAAGAGATACACCTTGTTTCTGCTCACTTTGTCTCTCTCTCAATAGAACCGTAGAATAGCACTTTATTAGTAGTGGCATTTGAATTTCAAATTAACTTGTGGTTTATAAACCTGATGTCTCATGTCAGCTAGCATTTCTTATTGTAATGAAAAATACTTTGGCTATGGCTTATTCCTGTTGCTAAATAGTAATCTCGACCCACGTTAGGTGAGGAATGTGAAAATTTCTGCTGTGTATACCTGTTTACAGGCACTGCAACCTTACCCTTTGAATTTTTATAATTGTGTTAAAATTGTAGGTAACTGGACCTAAATAAAAGTATACCAATGACCTCCTTGGCTTCCTTGCAAGATCCAAAGCTTCCTGTGAAATTGTAAATCGATTAGAAGACTCTTAATGACTGGCAGCATAGAAATAATGCACTGGTTTGTTCTGCTTGTTATTCAGCCCCACTTGTAGGTGTTTTCCCATGTGATCTCTAAAGCATGACCACACTAATTTCAAGCAGACATGGACTGAGTGTTAGTGAGTTTGGGGGAAGAGAAAAAAAGAGTACAGTAGATGCTTTGAGTCTCTGAGATGGTTAAAATAGTTCTCTGTGTAGTGTTGAGCAGCAGGAGTGTTCCCTCCACGCAAACAGCTCATTCAAAGAGCGGAGAGAAGGGGTCTGTTTGTCTTTCCAGCAGCATGTAGGAGCAGCATTCCTCAGAGGTGTTCAGAGGGAGTGGCAGGGAGAGCTGGGGGTGTAAGGGCTGAACGCTGGCTGAGTAACAGGAGAGTCACTTGGCTGGCCGCTTCCCTTCTGCCGAGGGACAGATGAAGGCACAGATATGTCACTGCCCGATTCTAGCATCCAGCAACATCTTAGTTTGTATTTTTTCTTGCGCTGCTGAAGACCTGGGTGGGTGAGGTCAAGGGCTCAGTTCTTTCTCTAGCAATAAGCTGTAACTTCTGTGTGGCTTCAGACTTTAATATTCAGAGTGTTTCACCTCTCACGCCTATTGGTTCTACCTTATCTGTCTACCTTATTTTCTGAGATAGCATCACAGTAGGAGGTGTCCAACTCACAGGAGGCTTAAAAGTACTTTTGATTTTCTGATAAGGAAAATTCTTTTTTATTGGTTCCTTTTTTTTTTTTTTTTTTTTACTTGGTGATAGAAATACAGGTCATAATAGGTGTATGTTGGAAATACTTAGAGATTAAACTGAACAAGTCTAATTTAGTGAAAGGTAAATGCAGGAGACTGGGAAGCTGATGCAAGTATTTGTCATTCAGTCAGATCAAGAAGGAGTGTTCCTGGATGGGGGGACAGCTTCTTCACTTCTTGACCCTTGCGAATCTCAGCTCCCTGAGGTTAAGCATCTTCCATTTTTCAAGGCAGCATCTTCTGCTTTTCCACATCTTCCTGGCTGAGCTTTAAGTAAGGCTCAGTCATACATCAGGAATTCCCATAAATATGAATAAGAGGCTACTGGGAATTCACAGTTATTTTAACATTTCCTCCAACAGCGAATGAGACCAAAATACCCATTCTCAGGGGAAGCTGGACAGCGTAGCAATGAGGAGTCCTTTCTCTTTTCCACTGTCCAGCCTTTTAAAGAGACTGATGCACCTCTGTATACCTGTATTTCCCAACTATCAGTAGCAGGGAAATGGATCCGGTGAGCTGCACTGTCTCTTCTGTTAAGGCAGTCTGGCTATTGTCCACCGCCCTGCGGCTTTTCCAGAAGCTCCTGAGACACGTCACGATGACCATACTTGGTAGACTTGAGTCTGAATGAAAGTTTGCTCCTGCAGAGATGGTAATGTTTGCCTTTAGATTACCTGCAAACATCTGAGAAGAGCCTAACAGCCAACATTATTGTGGCTTTTCACCAAAATTTCTCTTACAGAAGGCATAATTAGATACATAATAATGATGGCCCAGATGGCACATTTAGCCAGCTGGCCTGTACCTTGTTTGAATTACTTAAACATATCCGCACTCTGTCTTTGTTATGAATTAATTTATGGCAAAGTGTACAAATTTTAAATTTACAGTCTGGTAATCATGAAAGGTGAACCCCATCTGCATCACAGGAGAAAGTAAAATATAATTTCCTTTAGGTAATAGTCTTTTGGAAGGAAACATGGGTAGGACCTGTTCAGGTCGCCATGGCATGGTGTGATTTATGCTCAAAGTGACACAGGAACATGTTGTTCCAGGAGATAACAGCTCCCCAGGTCCCACTCTCACCAAGGAGACTCTGTGTTGGTGAAATCACATTCCTTTGTTTCCCAGACCTTTCATTTGGGCAACTAGCCATGCCAGCACTGCAAGCTTGAAAGCAAACTCAATTACCTTGCCTTTACCTTTTGTAGCCTAAAAGTATGCAGGGTCACCTGGGGTTACCAAGGTACAAAACTGAGAGGTGTGAACCTGAGCTGTGCCTGTGGTGTGGCACACTGCTTACTTGTGGGGACTGAAGTGTAGCCATGGCCTCCCAGGGATTACTTGCTGGTGTTGCCTGATGTGGGTGGCTCAGCTGCATGACCAGGGAATGGTGTGGACCAGGGGTAGGCCACCTCTTCCTTTCTAAGGACAGCCTACACCTTGCAAATAAACATAGACCTGGTGAGCTGTGCCACACCACAGGCTCACTTTCTTCTCCCATCTCTGTCATGATCACCAGTAGTAGCATGGACAGTATGACATGACCCCAGCAGTTCCCACGCTGAAGGTGAAGGGATGGGACTTTCTTTTACCTCTCCCACCTCCAGGGACAGCTAGCAGCAGGGAAGGCTGCTCCCCTGCTGTGGGAGGAACCTCTTGCTTCGGTCTGGCTTTGGGCTTGTCAGGCAACCGAATGCACACATATACCTACCGCTTACAAAGACAGAGTTAAGACACTCTTTAAATGTATACAGAATTGTACAGTGCCCCGATGCACATTCCTACACATTTCAGCTGTTTTTCCTGGGCATCTTTTTCACACCATTACCATTTTTTGGCAAATAAGAGCAGTTGCAATGTAACTTGGAGCCCTGGTTTTGCTCCGAAGGTCTTTCAATTGCTCATCCACTCCCATATCCATTCTCTCCTTGGGAGTCTTCGTTCGTTCTTGTCTGGTGCCTTTTGTACTGTGCTTGCTGAAGGCGACGCACAAAGGCTGCTCTTTCCTGCCAGAGCTTGTTGTTGTCTCCAGTAGCTGGGCAGGCAAAGACAGCTCTGGTGTGAATCACCTCGCTCCTCCGGTGTAGGAGTTGCTGTGAAGAATGATTAAGGGGTAAAAAAAAAAAAAAAA
>VZTU01029957.1:423159-474344 GCA_013400835.1 Zapornia atra
AAAGCGAGAGTGAGAGGGTGTGTGTGCATGCACAAATTAAGGTTGGGAAAGTGGGAGTGGTGTCAATGAGCAGACAAGCTAATAGCGTCTTCTGCTCGGCAGGGTTTCACCACGGGTAGCTAGTTCTTCGTGCTGTACCCACTTCATTGATCGTTTACCAGGATTATAGCCTTGCAAAGTAAGTACAGCTCTTTTTTCTTTCTCTGATACTTTAGTTAATGTCTAACTCGTAGTTAACAAATTTCCATTGTGAAGCACAGTTGTGTAGAGGGAGTGGGATAAGGAAATTTGTATGAAAAGATATCATGAGAAATTAAAGGAGCAACAAACCACAGCGTTTTGCTTCCATCCCCAAATCACTGCATTTGCCGTGCTACATTTCTTCCCCCTGAAAAGACTGATTGGCAGCGGTGAGTGGGATCTGATAGGTAAGACAGTAAGGACACTAGGAATTATTAAAATCCCTGTAATTCCTATGGTTTATTGGAGATTGCTTTCCCTGTGTCAGAGAAGGCAGGAGTTGTGTGTGATGCTGTGAAAGTGCTCTGTGTGTCAAAGTAGGACTTAACACTGCTTTGTTACAGAGGAGTATTCCTCACATTTTCTGCAGAGGTGTGTACGCTTTGCTCTGTTTGCTTTGACTTTTATTAATAAAGTGACTAATCCACACTTGTTTAAAGTGAAGAGCAGGAACTTAGGTCCAGTAGTTACCATTTTATTTGCAGCGCAGCCATTTAGTTTGAAGAATTCACTGGCTAGCGACATGCAGCAAAGCTTTGTCCCACATCAGTCTGATGCCTCACGTTCCTCAAAGAAATGCTTGTCTGGAGGAAGTTGTGTCCTTGTTGCGTAGCCAGGCAGACAGCTGTCATTTGTGTGGAAGCAAGAAGGAGAGGCTCACAGAAGCCTTTTATTTCCTTTGGGGTTTTTGCGTTTGCTGAGTAAGAGCTGAAGCAGGGTCATGTTAAACACCTGAGCTGGTTTCAAAGATTAACGCTTCACTTGTGAAGCGCGCGTGTGGGTTGTTCCGTATCATTTGTCCCCTCGGTGAAAGAGAGACTACAGAGTGGGGCACTGTAATGCTCCCGAGCTGTAAACCCAATGCACCTCCCAGCACTGGATGGACAGTGCTGCTCGTGCTTTATCTGCCACAGGTGTGTCCTCCTGGAAGGACTGCTTCGCCGAGACGGGAATGAACCAAGAACTTGTTCCACTTTATCAGATTGTCCCTACCGTATAGCTAACTTGGCTCGTCAGGCATTTCCACACAGACATTGCTGAATCTCTTGACCATATTTTTAAACAATAAGCTGTATTTAGCTTTTCTTGTAGTAAGCAGATAGTAAGCAAAGCCTCCCTGTTGGGATTTTTATTGTTGTGGTTTTGTTGTTGTTGTTTCATTCAACAGTGGCTAAGCAAAAATGGTGTCTTACACTAATAAACAAGTTTGAATGAGGCTTTTCTAAACAGGTTCTATAGCCTTTCAGCTCCCTCCTGTACCTGAAAATGCTTTGGTCACACTGTGGCAGAGTCACAGTTCGAAGCAGAGCTGGGTGGATCACAATCTCCCAGTGCCGCCAGCCTCTCTGGAAATGCTGACGTACCGCTTTCCCAGGAAAGGAGGCACTCAGCAAGGATCCATCCAGAACCCCTTTACAAAATTTCATTTTCAGTTTTTTGACTCCTCCCTGTTGGAGGGTTCCTTGTGATTACTCACTCAGGAGCTGCGTCTGGTTTCTAATGCTGCTGATGGGAAGCTAATGGGCTTTCCCTTCTCACTTGGCTGGAACGGGCTTTGGTGGACTCACAAGGCTTGGGACGCTCAAGGCTTTAACCACATTTCATATAGCAAATTCATTTCAAGAATATGAATGTCATGAGCTCCTAAATATCATAACATCATTAATAAATGGAGCATAAAAGGACTGACTGACTAGCTACACTTGAAGATGAGGGAATAGAGATTATTCTTGGCTATACAACCCACGATTCAAGGTTAAGGGAGAAGCTGCGCTTTTTTTCCAAACAAAATCCTCTAAATGGGCATTATTTCAATAGTAGCACTAAAAGAAAAAAGCTCACCACTGTATCATTGAATCACTACAAGAAATAGTTTCACGCAGCACAAAAGAAGCTTTGAGAATATCGGCGTTTACTGGATTAACAAAAGATAAATAAAATTTAATACCCCATTTTCCTCACTGGAAAGGAACATAGAAACTCTGTAGGAAATTATCTGACACAAACACTATCAGAGTTAATAATGAGGACAGAAAAATGAAGTTTCTAAGTCATGGTACATCTTTTCACTGTCACAAAGAAGAAGAGGTTAATTTAATTTTGCAAAATTTGCTATTTGATTTCCTTGCCCTGAACCCCTTGCAACCCAAGGAAGTGAAACATAGGCAGCATATACACATCCTAAAATCACCCTAAGTTTGCTAGTACAACTGGAGATACAGATGTTAGAATGACAGCATTGCATTTTCAGTATTAAGCCAGAACAGAACAGGAGGTATTTTTAAGTGGTTATAATTGCATATTGATTTTCAGCCTACAAGGAAAATCCAGAGGTCTAAATGGAATACAATCAGGCCAGTCAGCACTAAATAATGATACTCTACCCCACTAGCAAATAAGATTTTTTTCAGGTGAACTGCATTATGCATTGTGAGATTCTCCATATTGTTTGTCTTCCTGAGGGTGGTAGATGTCGAATGACACATTCTTGGTTCTCTGAGTAATTTTCCATTGGATCCTCAGTAAGAAATACCTGAGAAGTTAGTACTTGACCCATATCTTCAAATATTACCTGGAGGGTGAAGAGGGAGAGACAGAAGGAGCCAAAGTGTACGTATGTATTATGCCTTCATATGTGAGTGGTTGAGCTAGTGGGGAAGATAAGATAGACTGCCTATGCAAATGAGTTTATTTAAGACATGCCCAGCCACAAAGGTGCACATCTGGGATGAGCAACTGCAGAGAGGCATTTTAAAGGATGATTTTACATTTGTTCCTTTGCTTCTGTTGTTCCATGTTGCTCCCTCAGCTGCACTCTTAGCCTTTCAAATGTGTTGTAACTCTCTTTTGGCTCTGTTCTACCCAAAGCTCCCTTCCTTTAAGGTGTGCGCTCAGCCCATAATGTACAGCAAGCTTGACTTTTCTGGTAATTAGATGCTTTCATGCTTGAGAAATTGTGACTATGAAAATGAGATAGCCAGTGCTGGTCTGGTGCCGAGTTCTCCCTTTGTACCTGTAAGATCTCTGAGATTCGCTTCCTGAACCTCACTCTGAAGTCAGCTTGATGCCTGCTGATACTGTAAAATGGTATCTCACATGGATAATCTCTCTTTACCAAGCAGCTGCTGGGCACTGCCAGGCTACCGGACAGCCAGACCCTGTGCAAGGCACACTCTTCTTTATACTTATGTGGGGATAGCTTTCTTCAGCAGTACACATTTAATGTGTATTTAATGTTTCCCCTCCTCAAAACAAATTCCTTTTTTTTTTCCTAGTGGCAGGGGATTAGTTAACAAACAGGTTCAGAATCACAGAATTGTAGGGGTTGGAAGGGACCTCTAAAGATCATCGAGTCCAACCCCCCTGCCAAAGCAGGCTTGCTAGGACAGGTCTCACAGACAGGCATCCAGACAGGTCTTCAAGGTCTCCAGAGAAGGAGACTCCACCACCTCCCTGGGCAGCCTATTCCACTGCTCTGTCACCCTCACTGTGAAAAAGTTCTTCCGCATGTTGGTGTGGAACTTCCTGTGCTCCAATTTACACCCATTGCCCCTAGTCCTGTCCCCACAGACCACCGAAAAGGGGCTGGCCATTTCCCCCTGAATCCCATGCTTAAGATATTTATAAACATTAATTAGGTCCCCTCTTAGTCTTCTTTTCTCTACGCTGAACAGTCCCAGCTCACTCAGCCTTTCCTCACAGGGGAGATGCTCCAGGCCTTTAATCCTCTTCGTAGCCCTTCTCTGGACTCTCTCCAGGAGATCCCTGTCTTTTTTATACCAGGGAGCCCAGAACTGGACACAGTACTCCAGGTGGGGCCTGACCAGGGCAGAGTAGAGGGGGAGGATCACCTCCTTCGACCTGCTGGCCACACTCCTTTTGATGCACCCCAGGATCCCATTTGCTCTCTTAGCCACCAGTGCACACTGCTGGCTCATGGCCAACCTGTCATCTACCAGGACCCCCAGGTCCTTCTCCACAGAGCTCTTCTCTAACAGACCATCCCCCAGCCTGTACTGATACATGTGGTTATTCCTTCCCAGGTGCAAGACTCTACACTTGTTTTTATTAAACCTCGTCTGGTTTCTTACTGCCCAGCTCTCCAGCCTGACCTGCTTGTTGCTAATACCAACTGTCAGGACATTTTGCGGGAGTGCAGTGCTAGTTAGGTGTGTTTTTCAAATGTGGATTTAGAAAGCCTTGGGTTTATGCCAGTATCTTTCTTTCTTTTTTTTTTTTTAAACTTAATTAGATTGTGCAATGCATTTCAGTAACCTTTCATACAGCATCTTTTAGCCCAGAACAAGCCAGTTGACAAATAAACCAGTTGCTTCACCAAACAGATCCAAGAACATCTGCAAATTAATTAAAATAAAAAATAAATATGTTTGTTTTGTAAAAGGCCTTCTCTAATCAAACAGGCCTCTACTGTGTCATGGGCAAATTATGCACCTGTTCTGTTACTCCCATAAAGATGTATAAATGCTGCAGATTATTTGGAAATCATTCACTAGTGTCAAGTGCCATAGCTGCTCCACAGCATCTCTTCACAGTGGTGTGAGAGGTTTGGCTAAATATGGGCAGTATGACACATGCACTCAAACAGGAGATTGTCCTCATTCAGAATGCCTTCCCAGACCAGGATGAGAGGGTACCTTGCTGGAGACAGTTCCCTGCCCACATGTTCCCCTTTCTGTCTCCACATACCTTGCTGCTGTCACCCAGTGAGATCTTTCCTGGCTAGGATGCAAATGATATGAGCTAAGTAAGCAGATGTTTGAGACTGAGTATTTAGGAGTCAGTTATTGGAGAGAAATCCCTGTCCTTATGGTATTTCTTGAAATATTAGCATACTTTCTACCAATGTAAGAAATAACCGACTTTTTATAACAGAATAAAATAGAACTCCTAGATGTTCAGTGTGAGAAGTGCACACTTGAAATGCAAATGCAGATGGGTATGTGTCTGGATAAGAACAGACCTTTTAAAATCACCTCCCCACACTGTATTTATTCCACCGTTTCACCATTTTGCCTGGAGAGAGCAAACGCTGGAGACATCTTTTAGGTTCTGTGTGAGACCTTACGCCTTTTGAAGTCTTTCCCAACGTTCATCTTCTCCATTTTCTTTCCGTCTCTGTCCATAACCAAAAGATTGCCATCTTTTTAAAGGAATACATGACACTGAGGGCAGAGTAGCATCAAATTCACTATGCCAAAGGGGTCATCTTCTGTGTGCTTGTGGTTCTACAACCAGACTTGTGCTATTGACTGGCATTCTGTGGTTCACACTCATTAGCTTGAATCTCCACAAATGTGCTTACACCAAAGTGCAATTTCAGCTATGTGAAAGCAGTCTGGAAGATGGGAATACTTCTTGGTTTTCCCAGAGCATGGACTGCAGCAACTGTCCTTTGGGCACCATTATCTGCCTGCGCAGATCATCTAACAGCCCCACAGCAATTGCAGTTATTACAGAAGGCTAGGAAAACATTTGCAGTTAAAATGGTGCAAGTGATGAGTGAGCACACAGCAGTATTTATTTAGGAGTTCTTCTTTACGTTTCTAGGACAATCTCCACTGACTAGACCAGATAGCTATCGTGGTTCTGCCCAGGCCAGAGTCAACCTCCCCAAGCAGCCAGCACAGGTGAGCTGAGTCAGCCCAGGTGAGCTGAGTCAGCCCGGCCTGTTTCCACACCACCTGACATCACTTTTCCCTAAAAGGGGCAGGTCAGGGAGCAGTGCTCCTGGGTGCCTCCAGGGCAGTCTGAGTGTGGCTTGGGTGCTTGGTCAGTCCTCCTCCTGTGGTGCTCTGTGTTATAGCTGGGTGTGAGTGTAATTTGTGATGGGCTGTTATTGTTCCCCTTTCAAGGTGCTTTTGTCAGTAACCTGTCCTTATCCCAACCCATGGAAGCTCTGTCTGTTTCTCCTCTGGGAGTGAGTGAGCTGCCTGTGGTGCTCAGCCACTGCTTGGGGCTGAACCACCACAATAGCTTTTTGGAAACTTCTAGCAAGGCTAAGGTGAATGGAGAATCATCCCATTAGAGGAAGGACACGAACCAAACCTAAAGCTTTAATGAACAATAAACCACGATGCAAGAGACAGGAAAGCTTATGAAGCTATTAAAGTCTTGTCTGAGAGCCAGGAGTGCCCAGAATGTGGGCAAAGTACTTCAGAAGTTAGTACATTTAAAGATTGTCAGTTAAAACAAGATTGAATTCATATGTGAACTAATTTGACCCAGTATGTATGGGTTACCCTGACTTTCCCAGGTATCCCCCAAGTGCTTCTGGTAATGCTGGCTCCACATAACACATGGCATTGCCTAGTGTCACTTGAAAATGATGGCTTTTACTGAACCACTTGGTTGGACATGGATGAGAACTTGCCTGCTCCTCAGGAGCTGCCAAGGTACTCTGAAGCTGAGTGGGCTTGATTAGGTTCCCCCTCCTCTCTGAAGGTTCAAGCTCCTCAATCTGGTATCTAGTCTCCTTTTAGTGCTTTGATCCTGCTCCACCACAGCAGGAGCTAGGGTTTCACTCTGAGTCACCTCTTCACCCTTTTCTGTTTCAGGATGACGATGGATGCTCTGCAACTAGCAAACACTGCGTTTGCAGTTGATATGTTCAAAAAACTCTGCGAGAAGGACAAAACAGCCAATGTAATTTTTGCCCCACTGTGTACCTCGACATCTCTGGCTCTGGCATACAAAGCTACGAAAGGTGATACTGCAGACCAGATGAAACAGGTAAGCTCTCAGTGGCCTGACCTGTGGCTGCATAATTATACAGCTGTTGGAGGTGGCTTTCTTATTTATTCTTGTTGATATTCTACTGGAGGTCTGGTTCCCCTGTGAGCCAGGCTGCAAATTATTCATCCAAGATTCCTGAAGGGTTCCACATGCCATAGCCTCACCCAGGAAGGCTCTGAAAATCTGGAATCAAGAAAGAGCTCGCTCAAACACGTTCAAGGTTGTAGGGGACATGTCAGAGTCCTCAAACAGTTGCATTAAAGCCTTGCCTCCTTTCATCATAGTGCTGATTGTGGCTGCAAGCCATAGTCAAGTTCACTGACAATGTTTTTTTCATTTTCAAGAATGTCTGAGCTTTATAGAATTGGCAATATTTTTTTTCTCCACTATCTGTCCAGAGCAAGTATGCTCAGCAGCTCTGGCACTGACTTTCCCCTCTTGCCTGCTGCAGCTGAGAGGAGGCTAATGCAGGAGAAGAGGGCACAACGTGAGCGTTTCTCTTTGCCAGCAGCTCACGGTGTTCAAGACATTTCCAATGCCATGATGCAGCAAGGCTGTCATGATGCCATCAGTTTATTGAGCTCACTCTCTGGTGCAGAGAGGTGGCTTTGCAGCCTCTTTTGCTGCCTTTGTGTGAACAGAGATTTACATAGTCCCTTTCTATCCCAGTGAGGGTGCCTACGGCTTCTGCAGTTACCTAGAGGTGAACGAGAAGCAAATTCAGTATGCATTTGTGTGCTGATTATCACCTTGCTCTGAGAGACATTCTGCATATTTGAATGCATTTTCCCTCCTTTGGGAATTCCTCGTTCACTGAAGACACCCTGAGCACAGCCTCCCGTGCCCACACTCATGCCACAGATTGCAATGAGTCTTGTGCTATTCAGAGCTACACAGTGATGTATCCACGAAGATTTTCTAGGCATTGCAGATCTTTCCAAATAAGTTTGTTTTTTAAAAAAAAAACCCAACAAACTGTAGGTGGGGTTTTTTAGGGGGTTTTGTTGTTGTTTTTTTAAAACTTAAATTGTATCCTGCAGCTTCCTCAGCACTGTCTTTCAAATGGGAGAGTTCAAAATATTAACCTTCACATAATTTGGTTTTCACTTATGTCTGCAATTTGCTTTGAACCGTCCCATAAAAAGGTAACATACACATCCACAAGCAGAGTTCTATTACACAAGCACGCTCATGTTTTGATTTCTCAAGTGGTGTATAAAAAGTGCCGACTGCAGATGCTAAAGAGAACGCGGCAGGTTTTTAAATGCAGTATCTCCTATTTTGCACGCCTGTTCTAGCTTCTGCCTGCCCCTGAGCTCATGCTTGGGTTTTAAATACCAGATACTAAAGGAGACAGATTGGCAGTCTTACTCTGGAGTACCAGTTAACAACCGTGTGCTAAGAGCTGTCCCAGGTGAAGAAATTGCTGCAGGGTAGCTTTCTCCCCATAGTTCCCAGGCGTGGAAGTGTTTTCTGCAGTTAACATGCTAAAAAATAAAAGTATTGGAGGAAAAGGATATATGTTGAGAAAGTTGTTTCTGAGGAAATGGCCATGGAGTTTGGCTGTGAGAAGTATGCTGGGGATTCGTTGGGAGCTCGTTTCCTTCTGCTCCCACTGAGTGAAGAGAGGGGAGGATGCTGAGGGGCGGCTAAGGCAGGGCAGCAATTTGTTGTGTCTGTGAAGATATGATGTGTTCAGGGAGAAAGTAGGGGTGAAGGACAAAGGAGGCTGCTGATGCTTGCAATACCTCATGTGGGAATTAGAGAAAAGAATTGCCTGTAATGAAACAGCCTCCATCAAAAGCCCTGTAGTCTGCTTCAGCCTGGAAGTTCAGTTTGTACTTACAGGGTTATTTTCAAACAAAACCAGCAGGAACGTCTCACCTCTGGTGCCTAAAATCAGCAAGTTTTAGATCACCCCAGATCTTCTGAGAACTGGACTGGTCATTCCCAGGAGTTGGGAGGTGTCCACGTGTGGCTCAGCAGCTCCAGCTCATACTTTGCCTACCAAAACAGACATAGTTATCTGACCAATTTTTGCTGAAATATCATACGATGTCATATATCAGTCACAGCAATCAGAAAGCTTGTTGATCTTTTTTGCATTTTTAAAGGGGTAAATCACTTTTAGAAAGAAGAATAACCATGACCCTCATTTATCTAGCTTAAAAGCTCCAGATTTCTGGACAGGAATTTAAGTTTGGTGAAAACATTATGACTCCATACTACAGAGATTTAATCAACTTAGCCACATCACCAGCATGAACAGGCCTACTGATTTCTTTGGACTGTTCACAGGACAGAAATATGTTTGGTTAAAGTTCTGGTGGGATCAGTTTTTAGATTAATGTGAGGATGTCAAAGAAATAAACGATTTCTGGGAAACAAAAGTTAGAGTCTTTGTTGTTAGATTAAATATAATAAGCCACAGGTCCGGTCACAAACAAGCATTATTTTTTGCTAATCTGTTAGGAATGTTTGGATAATAAACTAAAAATAGATGCTTAGTATTTGATTATGTTTTGTTTTGTTTTTTTAACAGGTACTCCATTTACAAGATGTCAAAGATGTGTCTTTTGGCTTTCAAACAGTAACTTCAGATGTTTCCAAACTCAGCTCTTTCTTTGCACTGAAAATGGTCAAACGGCTCTTTGTAGACAAGTCTCTTAATCCTACCACAGTAAGTACTGCCAAAAAGCCCCTGTGCTATGAATCGCTTGACCAGCATCTTGATGGGTTATGTTGTCAGACTGCAATGTTATTGAAAATAAATGCTCTCACTTTCAGCTGTTACATGACTAGATTAAGATGACGAACAGCATAATATTCTCTGTTACCATAAAACTTAGTAGGAGGATGAGTGTGCTGCTTGACCCCAAGCTATATAACTATTACAACACTTTTAATTCTTTCATTAATGTGCTTTGGGTCAGTAGACTCAATAGGTTTTGAATGCAACATAATTTCTGTGCCACATCAAGGTCTTTGCATTGTAAGTGTGAGTGAAAAAGAATTTTAAAAAAAGTCAGTGGTGCAGGTATGTGTCCAGGTCATACAGCCAAGTAATTACTGCATAAGCTTGCATAAACAAGGACACCAGCTTGAAAGCAATGTTCTGGAAACTCAACATGATTAAATGATGTGCCTGCTGTTAGCCTCTGCTACAGAAAAGGCCAATACCCGTCCACAGCAATAAACATCTCATCTGTCGAGGGCAGACATGATGTGAGCAGCCTGTGGCTGCTTTCTCAGACTTTTACCTAGGAGAGAAGGTTGTTTTATCCTTTCCATCTCTAGTAATATGGCTGCTCCTGCAATACCAAAGTTGCTTTGCCTGCTGATGTAACACCACTGGACTGAAGACGACCTCGGTAGTGGTGCACTGAGTGCAGCTGCGCATCCCGATGTTACCCACTGTTATTTGATAGCAGCTGATCATTATAAACCCCCCAGCTACGTTGTGGTGAAGCTCAGGGTCCTGATGTTGCAGGCTGTGTAAAAAGCCACTGAGTAGATGGCATTGAACCAAGGATGACTGTTATACCTTCTGTCTTTTAGGACTTTGTCAACTCCACAAAGAGGCCTTTTCCATCTGAACTGGAGTTAGTGGAGTTCAAAGAAAAAACTGAGGAAACACGAGAGAAGATCAACAAATCTCTTTCAGAGCTGACCGATGGTGAGTACAGCTTAGCCTTGGGGATGCTGTTTGCCTCTGAAGAAAGAGATCTTTGTCCTCATGACACAGCTTTACTAATGTTTTCAGAAGTAAAAGCATAGTGAAAGCAATGGGACTAGACCCATTATTTGTATTCATGAGGATTACACATGTCAGCCTGTTTGGAAATCACTAACTTTACAACCACAACATTCCTGACCGTGGAAATCTGAGCCTGATCTTGCATTAGCTTTGGGGAAAGCTGCTGACAGCTTTGACTGCAGCAGGACAGTTTGGGAGACCGACAGCTCCTGGCTGTTGAGCTTCACAAACATCTGACATCTATACATTGAAACCAGGCCCTCGTTTCCTTTAAAAGCTTTATTCTAATGGGAAATATTTGCTGGACTCCAGATTTCAGGCAGTTAATTACTAACACAGCTCAGCTGCTTTGCCAGGAAGGGTACTGCAAGTGGGTGTGCGGCTCTTATTTGGAGGCACTTTCCTATGGAAGTGGGGTTGCAGACACTTCTGCTGTTCTGATGAGCCACCAACCAAGGGCCAAGTCACAGGAGATGCACACCGGTGACCCCTGAGGGTCTCTGGGGGTGTAGAGGTGTGGCCAGCACCACAACTGAGCCTATTTGCAGCCTGTGCACAGGTAGCTCTGGGGTTGGTTGCTGCCTGTTGCCCTCGTGTGGTACAAAAATGAAAACATGGGTGCTTGAGGTGGGTCTGACCCTTCCTGAGCTGGCACAAGCGCCCACGGGAAGCACCCTGTGCAATTCATGCAGTTTGGGAAGCCTGTGCAATCCGTGCAGTTGTCTCCCCAGTTCAGCGCTTGAGCAGGCCTAAAACAGAGTGAGGGGGTGAGGCAACATTCCCATGCTCTTTTTGAAGTGGTGTGCAGGTTTTGTTACAAACTGTAACCAGAACAGTAGTTTCTGTTACTCTGGTTATTGTACTCTCAGGTAGCGCTCCAGAAATGAGTAGCAGCTAATCTGGAATGAATCTTCAAGTCTGGCTCTCCGAATGGCGAATGCTTTTCTGCTTACACCTCTTGAATTTCACCAAAAACTCAGCACCTTCTTTAGGGAACTGAAAAAAAACCCCAGGAGGCATGTTTTCGATTCCATGCTATATAAGTGGAGAAAAAAATGTCATTTGGAAGAACTGTCTTGATCCCAAATTCTGTTTCAAACATTAAACTGCCATTTAAAGTAATCGGTTCTTTTTGGAATTTTCCATTAAAATTAAAATCTAGCTGTGAGATGGAGGGCACAAATAATTTAATTCAGCAAAGTGTTTCCCTATTCAGTTGAAGCAATATGTATTTTGAAATGTATTGTTGTATTAACAACCATCTTAATCCTGTTTGTAGGCAAAATGGAGAATGTTTTGAATGAGGATAGTGTAAGCGACCAGACTCAGATCCTTCTAGTTAATGCAGCTTATTTTGTGACAAACTGGATGAAGAAGTTCCCAGAGGCGGAGATCAAGGAATGTCCTTTTAAAGTCAACAAGGTATGTTTTCCAAAAAAAGAGTAAGAAACAGTGTTTCCATTCAAGAAAATGCAAACTTTGAGCTAAGGAAATCCCAGCAAGAGAAAATGAGAAATGTTTATTATTGCCATGTCATTCTTAGAGTCCATCTAAACTTAAATGCTGTTGAGAGGCTCCCTAAAACCATTTTACTTGTCATATTGTTTTTAAAACTTTGCTAGCTCTTTCACATCCATCTCTCAAAGGCTCAGTGTGAAAACAGACTGTCCTGTTAGTATATTCAGACAACAGCAGCTGTATACAAATGACCTGAAGGTGCCATTCCTTGCAACAAGGGATGCTCATTCTCATGGGTAGCTGCTTCCAAGAGACTGCAGCCTGTACAGAGGCTGCATCCCAAAACCAGCATGGGTAAACCACGAAATCTTGCATTTCTCATGGTTGCAGAGTGCGTGAGACATCTATGCACATGAAAGGTCTTCGAGTATACCCCTTAGGTGCCTGGCCCTGTACTTCCCTCCCCAGGGATGGCACCCCATCTTTCTCCCTCCTTACAGTCAGGCTGCAGCCCTCTGCCTATCAGCCCTACTCAGCCACTAGGCCCAAGGGAGTGCAGCTTCCGTGGCTCTTGTCTTCAGGATTCTATGACCGGGGAGGAATATTGTCATCAGACAGTCAGTTTTAAACCAAGGTATAAAGTTGGGCAACATTTGTGAGATGAAGACATTATACTTCAAATATATATGCATATATGCACATGTATGTGTGTATATATATGTACATGAGGAAAGCTGGAGTGTCAGGTTCACTGAAAATATTCATAAATTACCACACCAACCAGTTTCAACTGAAGAAGTTTTAAATAGTATATGGTGGACACTAAACCTTTTGGAGTGAAATATCTCAATTTTTTCCTAATGTTAACACTTCTCCTGAAATTGAGTTTTAACACAAGTTTCCATGTACAGAACACTTTGTAAAATTCACTATGAAGTAAGGACTTCTCTTTCATGTTGTTTTGTTTCATTCATGAAAAGCAAAGACCTGTGGCTTTAGGTAAGCCTGGCATTTCTTCTTATTCTGTTTCAGCTCCTGAACGAAAATATCAGTTATTCATATGAACAGCTTGACCATCACTGTTGAGGTGTCCTCAGTGCTTTACTCCTACAGGCATTAGAATGCCCTGTAGACAGTATAGTTTGTAGCACTCGGTGAAACTGGCACGAGGGGCCGCCAATATTAGGTAAATTTCCCTTTTTAAGACACATCCCCGATCTGTTGCTGTTGTATTAAGCAGACCTCAGTGCCACTTTTCTTTGGGAAGCTGCCCACCAGCTTTCATACAAGGGTCTCTTAAAGCTGGTTTCATTACCTGTGAAAGCCAACAACTTCTCTGATGGTCACTTCATGTACCACTTGCAGCGCAAGCTTACACGCTTTCCCCTCCCACCGGCTTAGCTGCCAATTAACAGCAATGTGAGATTGTTTCCTCTGTGTTTTACAGACTGAAACCAAACCAGTGCAAATGATGAACCTGGAAGCTACTTTTTGTCTGGGCTATGTAAAAGAATTAAATGTTGCCATCCTCGAGCTTCCATGCCTTAACAAACATATAAGCATGCTCATTCTGCTGCCCAAAGAGATTGAAGATGAGACCACTGGCTTAGAACAGGTGAGAGGAAACAAAAAATAAAGCAATAAAAATTGGTATGATGCTTCTATTGAAACGCTCCTCTTACATGCTTATGGAAGGCTTTTGTTAGTTAAATGCTATGTTGAAGGGAACAAAAAGGAATTCCTGTGAATTTACCTTCTCGTTCTGCTTCTCTTTTCCTGTTGTCATATTTGCCACCATTTCCGCTGTGGCCAAGTCTGGGATCATAAACAAGACTTTATTTTGGATATGAACTGCACAGAAGGCAATGTAAAGTGCAGGAGGTACCTGTAATGCACTTCAGAAATCTGTATCTATTTGCAAGTCTGGCTTAAAAAATAATTGAAGATTTTTGTCCTTTCTATAGCAAACTGCTTATATTATTGGGTATTCAGTAGTGCTGACTGGTGTCCTCATTTTTGTTTTTCAGTTGGCATGTACCTGTGATTTCTTTTGCCTAGCTCATATGCTTCTCTAGGTTTTAATTTTGATCAGAGGTATCTGAGAAGCAGACATTTTTATTACAGTTGCACAAAAGTTTGAAACAAAGTAAGGCATTTCCTAAAGAACAATTATTTCTCTATGGAAATTCTAGAACATATTTTCACCTCTCTTCAGAATTTAAGGACTAAGAGACAGATGCTCATGCAAGTCTTGTCTGTAACTTGCTGCAAATGGCCATGAATTTTCAATGTGGGGCGATAGTCCCCTTGCTGCTATCAGGTACTTTTCTTAAAATGCAAATGAGGTGATTCCTGATACCAATTTGTTTTGGCTCCAAATCCTGCCTCCTCACTTAGCAGTTTTTAAAAAACGTCTCAAGCAGCTGCATATTGGATTGAGATCAGTCTCTAGATTTGGAGTCATGTTCTGTCCCAATTATTAGCAATTTCATTACTGTCTAGAGTCAGGAATCAAGATGTTTGGATCTGCCAGTCAGCCGGGTGTAACCTGTGTAGGGATTGGCTTTCTCAGGGTCCTTGGTATAGCTGTTGAGGTGATTGCCTGTCAAAAGCTGGTAAGAGGCTTATGGTCAGACCACGTGCGTCCAGTGGAGTTTCTCCGGAGGCTTGTCATATGGAGTAAATCATATTTATATCAGTGTAACCAAAAACATGTCAACCCTGAATGCTACAGTTGTGAATTCAAAAGTAAAGATTGCCTTATGGATGTTATATTTTGAGCTTGATAGAAGTGGGAAGTTCAGAAATGGTCTTTTTTTTTTTTCCTTTTTCTTTTTTCTTTTCCCCCTCCTTTCTCCTCTCTTTCCTTGGACTGATCATTAATTTCCTCTGTTCCTTTATGTCTTCAGCTGGAAAAGGCACTCACCCCTGAGACATTATTACAGTGGACCAATCCCAGCATGATGGCCAACACCAAAGTGAACGTGTTTCTTCCAAAGTTCAGTGTCGAAGGCGATTATGACCTGAAGCCTCTTCTGGAAAGCCTGGGAATGACAAATGTCTTCAATGAGAGTGCATCAGATTTCTCTGAGATGTGTGAGACCAAAGGAGTGGTTTTGTCTAAGATCATCCATAAAGTCTCTTTGGAAGTAAATGAACAAGGCGGCGAGTCCCGAGAGGTACCAGGGTATCGGATTCTGCAACACAAAGATGAATTTAAAGCTGACCATCCATTTATCTTTTTGTTTAGGCACAATAAAACTCGCAACGTGATTCTTTCAGGCCGATTCTGTTCCCCTTAAGCAGGGAGTATTCTTTATGAGAAAGCACAATTACTTTTACGGTGGTGCGTGTTCCTGTAAAGCTTGGCATCCTGACTATCACCTTTGAAAGGAAATCCAAGAGGTTCATATATCAGCTGGGTAATACAATGTACTCTACATATGCAGCAGAACTAGTTTATCTCCGTGTTTCATCCCCTTAAGCTGAAGGATTCCCACTGTGAAGAACACATGATATTTTACTGAGAAGCATCCTAACCTCAGCAGGTTTTCAGAGCAATTTTCTTCCTCTGTGACATCTTTTTCCCAAAACAAAGGTAACTGAGACCCTGTTTTAGATAGACCAGGAGTCTGAGAAAAAGAGATACATTCCTGCTCTCCCTCGTGACCCACGGTCTGTGGATTCCTGCTGCCAAGAAGGGGATGATGCAGACGTGGTGTGATAGCCCTCCCCTTGTACCTGTCTACACTCTGGTGATTTGGGGTGCCTTGCTGGGCCCTGCAGTGCCCAGTGAAACCGTGCCCAAGTTCTGCGGTGTAGCTAGACAATTGAGTCTGG
The DNA here is from genome assembly GCA_013400835.1 of Zapornia atra. Taxonomy (NCBI): domain Eukaryota; kingdom Metazoa; phylum Chordata; class Aves; order Gruiformes; family Rallidae; genus Zapornia; species Zapornia atra. The sequence goes on from VZTU01029957.1 coordinate 439,208, forward strand.
CATCAGAGCTCGCATCTGCTGAACAACAGCTGCATTGAGACCAAAGGATGCAAGAGGCAATAGTCACAGTGACAAAATGTATACCCAGAAGACTCTCCAGCAAGAGCTACATCAGTTTATAGGTTGGGGGCAGGGATTGGACTCTGCTGCGTGGGATTTTTTGACTCACTGCCCTTCAGACATGGAAGAGGGGATGACTTCGCTGCAGCTACGAGGAGCCCTCTTTTATATATCGTGAGAAAAAGAACGTTATACAGTTCTAGGATAGAAAACAGTTGTGTTAATACTGGAAGTGCCACACTTCATACACAGACTATCTGCCATTTCTAGTTCTGGATTCATCATTGAGGAGACTCTACACAATTTCTGAGGCATGAGAAAGAAATAAGGGCTTCAACTTGAGTGAGATTAACATTGTAATTACCAGTCTCCAAATTCCATATGAAATTATGGTAATCAGATTTAATTTCTGTCTAAAGACTGCCTGCTGCATATGTTCAGTACTGGTTTAGCTAATTACTCTTCAGAATAAAGCACTATAAAACCCATGTCAAATGTCTGCGTTACCTCCAGTGTCAGCCTGTGCGTTCATTCTTGTGTGTTCACTGACAGTGTCAGTGTTCACTTTTGACCTCAGGTGAGTGACAGGAATGCAAATGAACAGATTGACTTAGGCCAGAAAGTCAAAATAAAAAACTAAATTGATAGCTGGATTGCCCTTCTGGACCATATGAGGATAGTTCCCGGTATTGACTATGCTAGTTGCTGCTCACAATATACAGAAAATTCAGTTATATATCCTTAAAAAATGTGAGCATTTTACTTGAGAATTCCTCTTGGTGCTTCAGGTCTGAAAGAAATTGGAAAGAGATTTCTAAATGGGAACATGCATCCCCTAATCTGCATCATTCTGACACCGGAGAACAGCACGGTGGTTACTGGGACTTTAGAGACAGGAGTTCTGTTTTGCTTCTTGATCTTGCCAACCCATGAGAAGCCTTTAGTTCACAATCATTAAGTGGTTTTACCAGTTTCCTTCCCTCTGTGGACCTTTTAACACATTTTGATATCAGAGGGTTAACTGGAGTTGTTGACCTTCTGTTGAAGGAACTGAGGGCACAAACTTCCACCAAAGCCAATGGGAGTTGAGTCCCTGCAGAGCTCAGGGGGGCTTTGCTGATGTGCATCAGGTGTTCTGATACATGGATAGAAGTGAGAAGAAAAATGCAAAATACAAAAATTACTTTGAGGCCCATGCTCTCCGAGAAGAAATTGCCTGCAAAGATCTTTACCAGTGCAATAACTTCAGTGATGGCTGAATGGCTGGAAAATGTTTTACACACCCCATCATTATCTGATCTATTTTGGAGGTTGGGGTCAGAGTTATACAGAGATGTCGTCACTGTGGTTTCTACTGGTTCTCCCACAGGAGGTGGGTCAAGGCACTGCACATGGGGTTGATGGCTGACTAAGCAGCTGCACAGGCAGTCTGTGCATGGGCAAGATGGACTAGCTGCCCATGGTGTGTGTGCTTCGTGTTTGGGCACAGACTCTTGGTCAGGTAGTTCCAGTGCTGCAGACCATATCACACTTATGGCTGTATTGGTGCTGGTCTGTGAGACTGACAAAAGCCTCTGGCAGATTGCCCCACCCCTCTTTTTCTTCCTAGGTGGGGCTTCCTGAAGGAGAAAAGCTCACACCTCACTTCCTCAGGTTTTTTCAGGGTCTGTAAACATTCCAGTCTAGGAACCAGTCTTCATTCAATGCAGCTCATACTCTCTTTAAATGCTGATCGGAGCACCTAGCACATGGACACAAATTTACTGAGCATGTCTTCTCAGAGAGTTCCTCATTGGTGGCTTTGCTAGGAAGGGTTGTCCCATGAGAGCCGAAACACTGCTAAGGTGGGGCCCATCTTTCTGCACCTTCTGACTAATGCTAAGGTATCCAAGCCGATGCACGGCAAGTAGATGTCTGAGATACAAAGCTGTCTTAGTCTACAGAAGGCAAACCCATTTATTGGTCATTAATAAACAGGGTGGCTTGCCTGTGAAAAGCTCAGGTTTATAAATGCTCCCTCAGTAAGTTTGCGGACTGCATTGACTGTGTCAATCTGCCTGAGGGTAGGGAGGCTCTTCAAAGGGATCTGAACAGGCTGGATTGATGGGCTGAGACCAGTGGGCTGAGCTTCAACAAAGCCAAGTGCAGAGTCCTGCACTTAGGACATAACAACCCTGTGCAGTGCTACAGGCTTGGGGAAGAGTGGCTGGAAAGCTGCCTGGCAGAGAAGGACCTGGGGCTGTTGGTTGACTGCCGGCTGAACATAAGCCAGAAGTGTGCCCAGATGGCCAATAAGGCCAATGGCATCCTGGCCTGTATCAGAAACAGCATGGCCAGCAGGTCCAGGGAAGTGATTTGTGCCCCTGTACTCAGCATTGGTGAGGCTGCACCTCGAGTACTGTGTTCAGTTTTGGGCCTCTCACTACAAGAAGGACATCGAGATCCTGGAGCATGTTCAGAGAAGGACAACCAGGCTGGAGAAGGGGCCGGAGAGCAGGTTTGTGAGGAGAGGGTGAGGGAGCTGGAGTTGTTTAGCCTAGAGAAGAGGAGGCTGAGGAGAAACCTTATCACCACCTACAACTACCTGAAGAGAGGTTGTAGAGAGGTGGGTGTTGGTCTCTTTGCCCAAGTGTCAGGTGATACAACGAGGGAGAATGGACTCAAGCTGCACTAGGACAAGTTCAGATTAGGCATTATGAAAAAGTTCTTCATCAAAAGGGTTATCGGGCACTGAACAGGCTGCCCAGGGAGGTGATTGAGTCACCAGCCCAGGATGTATTTAAAAGATGGGTAGACGAGGTGCTCAGGGATATGGTTAAATAGAGAGCAGGTATGTTTGAAATCGATGATCTCAAAGATCTTTTCCAACTTAATGGTTTTGTGATTTTTCACTTCTGCCTCTTCCCTCTACCAGTCTAAGTACAAAACCTATCCCTCTGACAGCACATAAGGGAGAAGTATCAGAGAGGCTCCTGCTGGTGTGAAAAATGTTCCAGGCTATTGCTCGGTTCCACCCATGCCAGTCTCTGGGCTTTGGGCAAGACATTGCATGGGAGGACATGGGAAAACGTGTGTGGGAGCTTGTGTGTAAGAACACTTACGTGCTGAAAGGCGTTGGTTACAGTGGAGAAAGTGAATGTAGCTGAAGACTTGCTCAGATAGCCAAGCTGCTCCACCTCACCTTTCAACAGAGCATTACTATCCAGTGACGAGTGACAGCCCTGGTGGAAAAAGCAAGCCATGGCTGGCCTTTGCAGGCCGTTGCAAACTGCGGTGTTGTGAGTCTACTCATCACATTGCTTGCTCAGCTGCACACTCATTGCCCACTTCCTGCTCCCAGCATTTCGTAGAGGAGAAGTGATACGTCCTAATGTCTTGTGGTAAGAAAAGTTATTTGTGGAGAAGAGCGGTTGGGTTTTGAAGCTTGAAAAAAACTGGATGTGGAGCCAATTGGCCCTGCTGGAAAAGTGGTACAATTTTGAATCCTGGGTGCAGTATCCCAGGGGCCAAGAAAAGACAGCATTTGCACATACATTGACATTTCCTGAGGCAAAGCAGTTAAACTGCTGTCAAGGGAGTTCTGAGGGAATATATGTATAGAACAAGTCAAATAAATCAGTGGAGGAATGATGTTAATATAGGAGAGAGAAAGCACAGAGATTTAAAGAAGGAAAATCTGGGAAGACATTAACAAATACAGACTGTCACTGAAGAGAGGCTTGGACTAGGTAATGTGCAAAAATAAATTAAAAATACTAAAAATGGACACAAAAAAAGCGAAGAAAATAATAGGGATATGTATGAGGTCTGGCTGAGATGGAGCTGATTTTCCCCACAGCAGCCCCCACAGCGCTGTGCTGTGTACTGGTGACCAGCAAGGTGCTGGTAACACACGTGTGTCCGGCTGTCACGGCGCGGTGCTGGTGCACATCAAGGCCATCTCTGCAACGTTACTCCCCCTTCTCACAGGTAGGCAGGGGGTGGGAGAGATCCTGGGAGGGGACACAGCCACGACAGCTGGCCCAAACTGGCCAAAGGGATGTTCCTTACCATAAAGCATCTGCTCAGCAAGGAGAAGCTGAGAGGTAGGGCGAGGAAGTTTGATTTTACGTTTGTCTTCTGGAGCAACTGGTACATGTACTGAAGCCTGGCCAGGAAGTGGCTGGACATCGCCTGCTTATGGGAAGTAGAGAATAATTTTTTTACTTTGCTTCTGCACATGGCCTTTTGTTTTTGCTGTACTAAGCTGTCTTCATCTTAACTCATGGTTTTGGAGTTGTTTTAATCCATCTTACTTTTCTCCCCTCCCTGTCCTGCTGGGGGTGAGTGTGATAGAGTGGCCTGGTTGACACCTGGTGTCCAGCCTAGCTTCAACCACCACAGGGTAACAAGAACACTCATTTCATCATTGTATCTTGCATTCTTTACAGGTCCCTCCAGTGGAGCAGTGGAGCCTGGGCAGCTGGGCCAAGACCCTGGCAGAGGAGCCAGGAAGACTAAAGCTGGTGGGAGCTGTTCCAGAGGAAGAGGGTGGCCCAGGTTCAGTGTTAGATATAGAGTGTGAGAAAGGCAAGATGGTGCTGAGAGACCTTCTTCCTCCTCTTTTTTTCTTTCTCCCCTCACCATGTCTGATTCCTCAAATATCCTATGAATCCAAATCCAGTTTTCTGCTTTGTAGGAAGAAAGAAGAGGTGAGAAAGGAAAGACACAAACTATTTCCAGGGCTGCAAAGCCACATATAACCCTAGGGGACTTAATTTTGACCCCTGAGTCCAGCTGCCATAACCCAGTGTTGCACCTGAGCTCAGTGGCACTGCAACACTCTGTTCTTGCAGCTCCATGCTTCCCATTTCTTTACTTCCACCTCACTTTACACTGGAGACATAACCTATGTGATCAGCCACTCCCAGTCTTCTTTTATTAACTCTGACAATTTAAAAGAATACCCCCTGGCTGGGGATTCCTGTTACAGTTCAAGGAAATACTCCTTCCCCTCTCTAATTAAGCTGCTTCCATGTGCTTAAAGCTGGCTCCTTACCTGGGAGAGAGAGATGGCTGCAGGCCACATAATGCTCACACATTTCCCATTAGCTCTGTCTCTGCAAGCAAGCCCAGCTCCAAACAAGGCTTCCCTGAATCCTGGTGTGAGCCCTGCACACCTCTGTGTCCAGGCCAGGCTCCACCACAGTCCTAAGGGGCCATACACAGGAGCACAGCCATGAATCCACAGGGTTAATGCCTGGTTTTCCAGCTGAAGGTGGCTTGGCATTGCAACCAGGAGATGCTGCCAGCAGATATTGCCTGCTAAACTTGCTGGGCTGCTTTGGGAGAATTACTATTAGCATATTGCTAGATACAGGTTTCCCAGTCTTCATGTTGATGGCATTTGCATTAAATTGCAACACGCTGCTATCATCAACAATTGGTTAGAGGCTGAACTTTCCCACAAAAGAGTGGGAGATTTTTGTAACACAGTATTCACAAGAACGTGCTCCAGAGATCAGCTGTTGTGCATTTAACCTCTTCAGGCCAGAAGGTAAACCATTTTTTTTTTCCCCAAAATAACTTGTGATTTTTAATTTTTTTTTTTTTTGGCAGATCCAAAGCAGTCTACAGGTTGTTAAACATCATGTTTACAGGTGGGACAGAGGGAGAAATACCTTTACAGGCTGCAGGCAGCAAAACACACTGCTAAAATTCAGGTGTCTCAAGAGCTCACACAAAGGATCTGGTCTTCAGTGGTAGGTAGATGGGGAATTTAGGAACATGTGTCTAATGCTATGAATCTAAAGATTCTTGCCTAAATTTCACAGACCTTTGAATGGGAAATTTCCCCAGGACCCCCCTGCCCATCCAGAAAGCTCTAATTGCCACAAGATCAATCAGCTCAGCAGCTTATATCAGAAAGCAGATGCTTTTCTGCCCAAGTCTCCAGAAGGGCAAGCTCTTCCAGAGCACCTCGACCCACTCTGTACCCTGACCTGTACCCCGATCCCTGCTGCTGGGGGAATTTTTTATGTTCTTAAACAATGACTATATAAAATAGGAAGGGTGAAGTGGTATTCAGATTGAGGTTTGGGGTTTTGGTTGTGGGTTGTTGCGGTTTTTTTTAGTGGGGATGCTAGTGTTTGCTCTCAACATCCTAAGATGTTGATAGCAAACCCTTGGGTTTGGGGACAATGTTTAGAGGCTCACTGGGAAGCCTGTGCAGCTGCAGGCAGGCATAGCAAGTGACCTGCCACTGGGCAGCCACCGAAACAGGCCAGTGTGCATCCATGCCTGATTATGCAGGAGTAATTGCCCTAGAGAGAAGTAAAAAAGACACATCATGGAGGTGCTGATGCAAAACAGTAAAAGCAGTCAGAAAAAGCCCTTTATGGCATACAAGAAGCAGGCTAGAGATGCTAAGTTGTTTGGCAAATGAACTTGGTAATGTTTCCATTGAAAAGTTACTTTGTATTGAAATGTTTTGGGTTTTAATTTCAAGCTCCTGACTTTGGAAATGTTTTATGTCACTGGGGTGGGGGTGGGGTGGTGGGGTGTGTGTGGGGGGCATGATTAGAATTTGATGTGTTGCAGGAAATTCCATTTCTCTTATGTGGTGTTTGTCCCTTTCACTCCAAATAAGCACAGAAACACTTGGAGATATCTTTTCGTATGAATGATCGTGAAAAATAAGAAAGTCACTTCTACCAATCATTGATTTTCCATGTGAGGAGACAGCATTACCTGGCATATGCTGCTCTTCTAGGATAGATGCACGTCACTTCTGCCAAGGCTGTCTTCCTTTGTGTATTAGAAATGAATATGCATTAAAGCACCCTAATGGGAGGCAGATTGAATAAGTAAAATATACAATGGGAATTATCACGTAGCATCAGGGAAGGCAGGTTCCTTCTTGCTTTACCTTGTATTAAATATAGAGTTACCTTAAAAACCAGGCTACAGCTTTCTTAGCCTCCCCACCTTATTTACTGCCTCATTCTATTGGTTGCATAATCTAATACACCTATTAATTATGATAGTTTTGACCACAACTTTTTATTCTTTGAGAGTTTTTGTTTTGATTTCATTTACCCTTAGCTGAAAACAAACTGTAAAGAGAGAACAGATCATGAATAGTTATAGAAAAGGAGTGTACTGCATTTCACACAACCATGGAAGAAGTTTGTCATGTGTAATAGGTCTGTAGTATACAGAGGTTTCTTCTGAAGGAAAGTCTTTTTCCTGGGTGGTTCCTTGCTCACATATAACAGCACCAGCAACTTCCACCTGCCAGTCTACTGTAAAAGCTACTGAACCATCATGCAAGGCATCTCCCTTGGGCAGTTGCTTGCTGGCTCTGCACTGTTGCTAATGTTCAGTGCAGATGCTTTGGCTAGTGCAGAATGGCAGATATGATCCTCCTGAAACATTTCTTTTGACCTTGTGTCTCCCCTCCTTGCCACTCCAAGTGCTTTTAAAAGTGACATTACCATTTGTTTCCTACCCTGTATATGTTTTCCAAACCCCACTTTCCTCACAGTGACTCCAAAACTCTGACTGACAGGTTACACACATGGTTTTATGGTGTGGAATCTTTCATGTTGTGCCCACACCAATTTAGATTAAGAAAGTTCACTAAATCCTTTCGTTCTGCAGTAACAAAGTTCCTCCAACAGCCCACACCACCCCTTTCCAGGGGCAGCTCTCTAAGCAGTTCCCATTCACAAAAAATGGAGTTTGCCATGGTGTTTGCACCTGGACGTCACCCTGAGGACAACACGCTCCTTTTCCTAAAGGAGTGGCCACCTTGGTACGCCAGCACTCGCTTTTAAAACTTGTTCCCAGCTCCTGGGTTCTCCCTTCCAAGCTTGGCAGTCAGTCCTCTCCCTGCAGGGTGGGGTGGAGGTGCCGCCTTCCTGCTGAAGTTTATTAACTCTTTTATTTCTCCTTACCTTGTTCTGAGGTTTGGGCACACCTACAATATGCCTCATGACCTACATTCGCCATGAACGATTTCACAGCTCCATTTCAGATCTTTCAAGAGGTGTGGAAGTGGAGCAATACAAACTTCAGCACTAAAGAAGTGCTGAGTTTTGTTTTCAGAAGGTTCTGGATAGTGGGTAATGAAGGTGGAAGAAAAGAGAAATGATTATTGAGTGCAATGTCTTTTTCTTGTGGTAAGGTGACTGTGTTATTAAAAGGAAAATGAAAGACACAAACATGAAGACACAAACAGCAGAGCTAGAGCATCTCCTTTCAGAATTAATGAGATACAAGTCATCTTTAATTTGTTTGTTCAGAAAGCCTGTTGGGTGTTTCGCCTCTGTTTTACCCATTTGGATCAGGTCTTCATGTGAAGCACTTCTGGACTGCAGGGAAAAGCAGACGTCTCAGTGTGAAACAGATACGAGCCTTTTCTTTCGGCGTTGCAGGTTCGTTCTTTCCCTGGAGCATCAGCCAGAAACATGATGCAGCACTGATTACTGCTGTGCTTTGCAAGCTGGTCAGAAGGCAAGAAACATCTGCATGTGCCATGCGTGGCACCTTCATATATTCAACAACTTGACTTTTCAGCTGCACTGCAGCAATCTGTCTTAGGCTACGTCTGTTTTCCTGAGAGCTGAGTTCAGTCCCATTGCCTGGCACCTGCCGTGGGATAAGATGGTTTGCACAGACAAGTGCTGCACCTCAGCTGAGCCACAGAAGCTCTCAATGTCCTGGTCACTTCTGGTGCCTGAGCCCCAGCTTCTCATGCAAAGCTGGTGTCTGGCTCATGGCTGAGCAAGAGGCAGCGTGTGCTCTGCACCCTTGAGGACAGTGCAAGATATTTTGGGTAGTCCATGGAGTAAGGGTAGGCTCTGTGTATGTGTTGAGGGGCTGTGGTTGTGGTAGAAGAGCTCAGGCTTCAGTGGGTGAAGGGGGTGTCAGGGGAGCATTGATTAGGAGGGGATGTGGGCTCCAACACCAGGCAGCTCCTTCCCAAGAGCGCTCTAGACCCCGCTCAAAGTAGCTGCTGGACACCAACAGCCTAGGACAGGCCGTACAAGTGTTCTACTGGTAAAAAATCCTGCAGTTCAGCTCTGCACCAGCCTTATCTCACTGTCAGCCCTCTGGTGATGCAGGCTGGAGCTCCCCACATAACTTTGCCTTGCAGGCTGCAGCAGCTGGGGGCACAGAGCTGAGGAAGAGCCTCTGCTGTGCCAAGCCTTGCTGTGGGCAGAGGGGGTAACCACCCGCTGTGTGCTCCCCCATCTTTTCAACGGAGAGGAGCTCTTGCAGCTTGCTATGGTCCTGACCCACTTTGTCCCTGTTCTAGCAAGCTGAAAGCTAGAGCCAGCCAGATCTCTTCTGTGGGAGGGCTATGAAGATGATTAAGGGCCTGGAGCATCTCCCCTATGAGGAAAGGCTGAGTGAGCTGGGACTGTTCAGGCTAGAGAAAAGAAGACTAAGGAGGGGCCTTATTAATGTTTATAAATATCTGAAGTATGGGATGCAGGGGGAATTGGCCAGCCCCTTTTCAGTGGTCTGTGGGGACAGGACAAGGGGCAATGGCTGTAAGCTGGAGCACAGGAAGTTCTGCACCAACATGCGGAAGAACTTTTTCACAGTGAGGGTGACGGAGCCCTGGAATAGGCTGCCCAGGGGGGTGGTGGAGTCTCCTTCCCTGGAGATATTTAAGACCTGTCTGGATGCCTGTCTGTGCAATATGAGCTAGGGAGCCTGCTTTGGCAGGGGGGTTGGACCCAATGATCTCTGAACCCCTTGTACTGCAACTGTGGTTACTAGACATGTTTACATGCAGGTGTAGTTTCCATCAGCAAGTTTCTGTCAGGAATCACTTGTTGTTACATGAGGAAAGAGCTGATATAACCAGTTTGCAGAAGGAAAATGTTAAATCCACAGTTGATTGACTTGAGGAAAATCTGAAATAAGATACTCCATGGGATGACACAGAAAAAGGGTCCTTTCTGAGGAATTCACGCATGTTGTGAGAGTGGTTTCCTTTTCCAGGCTTGCTGTGTCCTTGCTCCTGCAGTGTGGCACAGAGCAACAGATGTGTGCTGTTTCAAACTCTCAGATTTTACAGTCTTCCAACAGATGCTTCACAGTGTGCTCTAGCTAGGTAACAAGATGTGTTAAACTCCTCTCTTTTGTGCTCCCAGTCAGCAGGTGCTTCACAATGGGCTCCATTTCTAGATCAATTACTGAGTTTTGCCTCGATCTCTACAAGAAACTCAACAGAAATGCAGAGGCCACAAACATTGCCTTCTCTCCAATGAGCATCTCTATTGCCCTGGCCATGGTCCATCTAGGTGCAAAAAACAACACTGCTGCTCAAATAGAGAAAGTAAGTATCAATGAAACATGCCAGGCCAATTCCACATTGCTTGCTCTTCCCTTAATGGAAACGTTGGGCATCCTAGCACTGTGTGTGTGCGAGGATCTCATAGGAAACAAGTGTGAACACAACCATGTATGCTGCCTTCACAGTCATGTTTGAAGCACTGTGGTCCTTGCCATCTGCCCCCATGCAGACACAAGAGCATGGAGAAAGAGCTGAAAGAGCAGCGGTGATAGACCACAGCAGGACAGTCTGCCTTTCCCCTAGCCTGCTGCCAGAACATCAGGTTTTGTTTCAAAAGGACAGGCATGTGCTTCCTCTCATGGTTGCTATGAGAATCCTGAAAGCGTGAGCCTGGGTGGGCAGTGGGGAGAGTTGCAGAAACCTGAAGTGTTTTCACCTTGGTGGTGGAACATCAGCTCACTGATTACTTATGACCTTCAAGAGTCAAAATGTCTGACCTGCAGAGCTCACAGGGTGGGTAGCGAGGACATGAAGAAGTCTGGTCACTGCAACTTTACTCCCTGCAGTGCAAGTTCCCATGAGCATTAAAAGACCAGTAATCCCAAAGCAGAGGTTCTTGTCAGTAATTGGCTCTGTACTGGCAGATCTTCATCCACATATGCTAACACTGCCATGTGCACAGCCTGTCTCCTGGGTCATCTGCCACCAAGGTAGACATGCCCTCCTCATGAGGTTCCCAGGGTGTGGTGGGGCTGACCCGGTATCCACCCAGCCACTCTCTCACTCCCCCTCTTCAACAGGGAGAAAATAAGTGAAATAGCTTGTGGGTGGAGATGAGGACAGGGACATCCCTCACCAGTTACTGTGATGGTAACACAGGCGAGATTTATTTTGGAGCTGCCTGGAAGCAGCTCGGTTTGGCATGGGTGCAGCCCCCGATCTCTGCACTGAGGCCACCCCTGCGGCACCCTGACTACCACAACCTTGCCACATAAACCCAATACACAAGGGCTCTTGCCAGCTTTAGGAAAGCAACGGGGAACCTGTATCCAGAATAAAAAACTAAGATTAAGTCTGTGTAAGCTGCAAAATCGTTACAGTGGAGGAGCCGCTGGGAATTTTTTTGGTGAGATATTTGTGCTGATGTTAGAAAGAAGGAGCGGTTTCCACTGAGAGCTCTGGGGGTTTTATGTATTTCCTAACCTGACGCAAAGATTGGGAGTGATTACAAAAAGACGGTCTGGGTATTTTCAAAGAAAACTATTTCTGTCTCTGTGCCCGAAGCAACTTTTTGCTTCGAAATTCCAGGCAACTGCAGCAATAAAAATGCAAATCAAGTGTAAACATTTTGAGGCAGTGGGGGGTGGGTAACGTTTTCGGGGATGAAGTGCAAGTTCTTGGTTTGCTATTATGGGAATGTGAATTTGAAGATGAACACATCTACAGTTTCGATTCTTTCATTTCAGCCTGACTGAAAGTGAGGAAACATCTTTCCTAAATCTGCACCATTTATCCAGGACAGCAGAGAAAACCTTTTAAACAGGGACAATGCCTTTTTCCCAGTTAACAGTTGTGATAATTTGGCATCTTCAACTGCAGGTACTCCATGTCAGGAAAACTGCAGGAAGAACGACCCATAGGTCTGATCTTGAGACTACAGCCCCAGAAAGGGAGCTGGAACGAAGGCAGGAAAGACGGTCATCCCTCTCGGAGGTACGTCCTTGAGTGGGGAGCGCAGGGAGGGGGTTCTTCGCAGCACGGCTCGTCCCTAGGCAGAAAGCACTAGAGCCTGACTGCCACTGGAGGGAGTCGAGATCCCAGCACAAAGCTTGCCTGATCCTGGAAGACATGCCTGAGACAAGGTGTTACCTTGCTAAGGGGCTCCTCTTCCCTGAAGCCAATACCGAAGCCTCCAGTGATCTCATCTGAAGGTAGGCCAGGCGATAAAACTTAGGCTAGCTGGATTTTAAAATCACTACAAGAGGGATTTTCCCCATCATGTAGTCTATTTTGGACGCAAGTTAACAACCAAAGCTGTATGGAGGAATTGTTGTAATTGTTGTGTTTGTAATATTCCCAGTGTAACAAGGACGGGGACCTTAACCATAAAGCATTCCAGGCACTGCTCTTTCAACTACACAGCCTGGGTGAAAGCTACGTTCTAACCCTGGCCAACAATCTCTTTGTACAACAAGAATTTGAACTCAAGCAGGTGAGTTACCCATGTCTGCTAACTGCTGCGGCCATGACCTCAAGGTTCCCTGCAACTGTGAGCCTCACTGTCCCCTCCTCGTGTGTGTTTTGGGGCACTTGGTGTACTTCTTGGAGCCATATCTCCTGTGTCTGGTGGGAAAGAGAGAAGAGAGACAGTTTTTCAGTTATTTTGTTTAAAAAAAATCCTACCCCATGGGTGTCAGTGGCTACAGAGCAAAAATAGAGCAGGAATCTGTTCACTTTCGGCATATGTCTAAACTCAGTGAGAGGTGTGACTACAGCCAAAAATAGCCTGCTCAAGCTGTCTGTAGACTACTCACTTCTGGGCTTGGAAGTAGCCCTCTGGGGCAGCAGGAGTCTTGGAGAGGATTTATCACTGAGGTGTTATGTAGCTTGATGCGTAGGGCTGCTGTGCTGTGCTGAACTTCCCACTCCTTTCTTACTGAACGACAGAGGGGTCTTTAGATTACCTAGTACGAGTAACTTGCTATTCACACCTTTGCATTTCTGCCAGTTATTTCTGTAGAGTCTTAAGCATTAAAGAATAATACATTTTCCACCTTCTCTGTTTTTAAATTTTTATTTGGGCACCAAGTGTGCAGTTCTTCTGGGAGGACTCTTTCTTAATGGCTTTCTTTTTACTTATTTACTTTTTTTTGCCTATGCAGTAGAATAATTACCACTTCTAAAAAGATCCTCTGAATAAACTTTGGATACTTGATGCTTCCAGAGCCAAATTTTGCCCTATGGCAACAACAGGATCCTCAGCATTTCTAAAATAGTTTTGAACAATGGATTTCTTTCAAAAGGGAGCAAGTGCTTGAGAGGTTTGACTGATTTATAATCCTTACTTTGCTTTACAGCAATTTCTAACGTGTGCTAAGGAACTGTATGGAGCCCTTCTGCAGACAGTGGACTTCAGACGTGCTCTTGAAGCAGCCACAGAAAAAATTAACAGTTGGGTTGAAAGTGAGACACAAGGTAAGACAAAGCAAAGGTATAGCCATCCTGTCACTGCCTTCTCCCACTGCTTCAACAGAAGAAATTCTAGGGTATGAAAAAGCAAAGATCTGTTCCTGTCTCTGGGTGTTTAAAAACAGTTTGTCTTCCCATTCTCTCTTGAAATATTGGAGTAAGTTATCAGCTTAATTATTTGTGAAATGAAGGTGGCTTTGCTGTCAAATACTTTAGTATTCCCACCCTTATGCCTGGCGTGCTAACTACAATAATGCCTGTAAAGCACATGACAGGACAAATTGCTTCTGCAAACAGCCACAAATGCAGCCACAGGACAGGGATGGGAGCTGTGAGCTTCACGGTGAGACTGCAAACAGCCTGGTGGTGGGTGGGGAGGGCTACTGAGGACCTGGATATTGGTAGAGCAATGTCGACAAAGACAAGAGATGTGACCACCAGCGAGACTCACAATCACAAGTGACAATTGACAGCTCTTGCCCTTAACAGGCTAGCAGGGGCCATTGGCTCTTACTGATGAGACTAAACATGATCCATGTCACGTTCCTTTAGCTTTGCCAGAGCTGCAGCAGCAGCGAGGTAAGAATTTTCTAAATCTTCTGGCTGAACCAGAACTTTCTGGGGAACAGGCAAATAGATTTGAAGGCTTCCATAATACCTCAATTACCCATCTCCTGACCAAACCTATCCTTGTACTGGCAGAGCAGCCCGTGACTGGTGTGGGAGAGAGATGTTAACCCCAACTGATGCCCAGTAAGAGGGTGAAATTTCAGGGACCACCTTGCACTGGGTTAGGATCCATCGTTGCTCTGCGTGCTCATATGAAGCCTGTGAGCCTGCTAACTCCTGCTTCAGCCTGTAGAAAGTCAAAAGCTCCGCTGCTTAATGCAAAGGGAAAGATGCCCTCATGCAAACTGAAATACGTGATTAATGGTGCTGCCTCCTTCTCTGTAGTTAATGTCACCTGGCACATATATATATTAACACTGAGGCTCAGAGTTGGCTAATTTGGTGACCTCACTCCCCCTTGTTCTCCCTGGCTGGTAACAGTGCTGGTAGAGGAATCTACCATTTGTTTGCCTGTATTTTCCTTGTCCTTGAAATAAACCAAGAAATGGATTTCTAAGTTTCTCCAAAACTAAGTTCACAAACAAGTAATTGAGTCTCAGTGCAGAGTCTTAATGACAATTAACAAGTACTTGTGTATTGCAAAATGTCCTTTAGGTAAAATCAAGGACCTTTTCACCCCTGGTGTGATCAGCAATGATGCAGTGCTGGTGCTGGTGAATGTAATCTACTTCAAAGCATCCTGGGAACACAAGTTTGATGAAAAAAAAACTGTACAGAGAGATTTTAAACTGAATCAGGTACGGTTTTGTTTTGTAAATCTTAACATTATTTACCCTAGATATCTTGAGCATTGTGGCACAATGTCCAGGGCGCAGCAGCTCTTCGAGCAGGGTGTGTGTGTGCTGAAACTTAGCCTGCCTCTCCTGTTGGGAAGAAGTGGCAGGAGGGTTTTTCTCAGGAAAGCATAATCTGTACTGAAAAAACCTGCAAGGATCAGAAATTGCAGCCATGTAGGGCTTTGTTTTGATGACTGGCAGAACACAAGTGTTAGCCCTAATTAGCCCTTTTGAACACAGTAGCCGTTGCAGACAGCTGTCATGGACTGAAGGGAGTCTGAACATCCCACTTCCTACAGGCTCCAAGGGGTCCTCTTGGCATTTATATGTTCAACAAGTTTTAACAATAGCTACGCATTTGAGAGATTACAACAGACCAAAACCAACCTTGGCCAGACAGTAACAAACTACAAAAATACATCTGCAACTTGAAAAAGGAGAAGTTTATTTATAGTATTTGAAATACTTGAAAGTTCATTTTAAATAGATGTTATTTTTTAGCCCTTTTTTCTGTCACAGGGACAGTGCCAAAAACCTTCATTGTTTAACAAAGGTATTGTCAACATGTTTGCAGAGTTAGTTCTTAACAAGCACATTCCTCTGGGTACAGTGTGTGCCTTGTAAGTATAAGAGATTTTACCAAAAGAGACAATCAAAAACATTTACTTTCATTTAACTCAGTTTTGTCTTCTTTACATATGTTATGCCAATATTCTATTAGTTCTTGTTTATAACAAAAGAAAAAATGCCCTGACCGATTTAGCTCTGTTCTTAAGCTGAAGAGCTTTGTATGGGAAAAAGTCTCTTCTGAGTGTTTCTCATAAATCAAAGGAAAAGGTCAGAAAAACATATACTTGTAGTTATCACATTGCATTCCATGGCTAAGACACTGGTAAGAAACTGTCATGTTGGGTACTTAAATTTGTGACTTTAAATCTCTCGTTAGATATGGATGATGACAATGGTCTGTAGAGAACATTTGGTGCACTGCTGCAGCAGGAGAAGCTGTGAGATAAGGAGAGGCAGTACAGATTTTTCTTCATATGTTAATCAGTCCTAGCAGGATTTTTTTCTGAATGTATGTCACGTATCAAAATTCTTCTTTCGTTTCTTTGAAAGTTGGCTAACTGTAAAAGGAAACTTGAGCCTTCTTACAGCTTTCAAACCACCCCACCACACACACACACAAAAAAAAAAGCAAGATAACAAGACCTACAAGATCATGTCTGATAAAGGCTGTGATCTTGATCTTAACCTATTTATTGCTTCCTGTCCAAACAATCAGTCTGATAAAGGACAGCGTGATTTTTGCAGCGCTATTTCTTCTTCATCTCAGTCCGTGTTAGGACTTGCAAATCCAGCCAGTATCAGCCTGTTTGGACGTGTAACACTGTTAAGCAACTTCACTATCCGATCAATTGCAGGGAAACTGGTTTTTGGCTGGGTTACTTTTGTGTGTGTAGTTACATGCACCTCATCACCGCCCCCCTCCCTCCCCCCTCCCCCCAACATGAATTATCCCCCTTTTGTTTATGCCTGACAAAGCTGATGTTTTGTGTGTCACTGTAGATGCATCAATAAAGAAAAATGTCTAACCTAACAACAATTACCACTGAAACTCTGACTATTGATAGTACACCTATAATGTTTACATGTTAAAAGCTGTATTCCTTAAGTGACTATATGACTTTCTTTTAAATAGAATGAGAAAAAACCCGTGCAGATGATGTATCAGAAAGGCACGTTTAAATATAGCTACATTGAGGAGATTGGCGCTCAGGTCCTTGAGCTTCCTTATGCTCAGAAGTCACTGAGCATGATCATCCTGCTGCCCGGTGATGCGGCCAATGAATCTACCCATGGGCTGGAGCAGGTAAGGCAGTATATATCATGGACTTTGGCTTAAAGATGGTTATCTGTATTAAGGCTGGGTAAGGATCTAAACTTTTCAAAGCTGCTCACTTATTTTTAAGGTCTTTTTCCCACCCCATTTTCTAGATTGAAAGCACAATGACCTATGAAAATTTAATGCTGTGGACTTCTTCAGAGCGCATGTTTGAGACAAGAGTGGAGGTATACCTCCCCCGGTTCAAGCTTGAAGGCAACTTCAACCTCAATGAGGTATTACAAGAGATGGGGATGACTGACATCTTCACTGAATCAAAAGCTGATCTTTCTGCCATGTCGTTTTCAAAATCTCTGGTGATGTCAAATGTTGTCCATAAGACGTTTGTGGAAGTGAATGAGGAAGGCACCACAGCATCAGCAGGTTCAGGAGCTGTGATTGTGGGGAGGTCTCTTCCTCTCACAGAGGTGTTTATAGCTGACCACCCTTTCTTCTTTCTTATTACACACAATCCTACCAATGCTATTCTTTTCTTTGGCAAACTCTGTTCACCTTAAAATCACCACCATTTTCTAACATTGTGAGATACACTCGGATGACAATCAGAAATAGTGTTTTTTCCCAATGCATTCCTTCCTAATCCTTTGACAACTAGCTTGTATTTTGGATGAATCACTGCAAGAAGTTTAGCTTAGAACCCATCAACTGGACGCTTTGCTGCTATGCCACTTGGTCTGAAGCCAGAAGATTAGTAAATTTTCTCTTAGCCTCACTGGATATGAATAACATTTTGTTTTCTGGATGCCCACATATGCTCCTGTATTCCTTACAGTTCCCCAGCCCAGCCACGTAGTATAGTACAGAACCTCCCTGGCTCGGCAGAGGTGGAGTTTGCATGCTCCTGTCTGAGGAGAGTTGTCTGCAACAATTTTCAGTAACTGCCAGTAAAAACAGAGTAGGCCCACTCTGTAGTTTTTTGATTCCTGGCCAGCTGGGTCCTGGTCATCAGAGAGGTGCTTCAGGGACTCTTTTGCCTTGTCCTGTAGCTGTGGCAAATACTTTGAACGGTGCAGACCTGGGCATGACATTCTCTTTCCTGTAACAACTGCCAAGTTGGAGGGACTTATTTACAGCAAACATACCTATTTACTGATAACTATACCACTTTCTCCCCAGTGATGTGTGCTGGATTTGCCTTTGTGTTGTTCTGCATTATATAAAGAGTTTATGCTGGAAGCAACTTTGGTTTAATTTATTTATTTAGATGTACGCCTACATCTGAACTGTCACCGTACCAACTGGAAGAACGGTAATGATGTGCTCTCCTTTCATGAGCCCTGGAGCCTTCTGTGTGATTCTTCATTAGTAGCATTGGTTTTTATGATAATATCCTGGTTCTGGCCAGAGGGAATATTCAGTCAGGGGAAAGGACGTGATTCTACCCTCATGGACATCTCTGTTACAGGAGTTGATTGTAACAATTATTATGTATGCAGGAGGGCAGGGTTGGGCCCTACTTTTACTGGAGTTTTTCTGCAATGATTTTTGAGATAAAAGCTTATAGAATGGTTGAGTTCAGAAGGGACATCTGAAGGCCATATGGTCCACCTCTCCTGCTCAAGCAGGACCCCTACAGCCGGTTTCCCAGGACCACGTTCAGATGGCTTTTGGGTATCTCCAAGACTTCACCACCTCTCTGGAAAACCTCCTCGAAGCCTCTCATAAATTCTCAAATTACTCCAAAGAGAATTTTGTATGCATGGTTTCTACTGGAACAGGGTATGAAAACATGCATTTGTAAAGGGGGTTAATTATTTACATAGTCAAGAAGGCTGCCTTTTATATGGGGATACATTAAGTGATTTTACTCTCTAGGAATAGGAGGAAAATGGTCTGAAGCACCCTGCTGAAGTTACTGATGTGGAAAACTGTAGCCATGAACTTCCAAGAAATGTGTTTTCTTCATTGCATGCTGCTGTCTGGTGAATTTTACTCATTTCAGATGCAGATCTGAAAGACAGGCCTCTCCTCATGCTCAAAGAAATGAAGAAAGATTTTGCAAAGGGCAGTGTAAATCATGGAAATTACATCTGAACATGGGAAGGTTTTTAGTCTGTGGGAGAAAACTAAAACTTGCTGCTGACTGGTAGGGAGACATTACTGCTAATTTGTTGGTTTGACATAAGTAACATCTTCAGAGGGATTCTGCAAGAGGCTTAACAAATTATAGTTTGCAGCGTGCTTTATGATCCATGAAAATATACATCAGCTGTTTGCCATATAATTGGGTGTAAAGCACCCTCATGTTCTGCATTCATGATTACCATAGCTTATGCACATAGGAAATAAGAGACAATGGTAACTGAGCAAAAATGGAGAAGAGCAGCACAATAAAAGAGCCAAGTGGGCAAACTACTCTTGACTGTCTAATCTGAAGGTGCAGTACAGCTGCAGCAGTAGTTCTCCAGGCTGTGTCCATGTTTCCCTTCTGGAGACTGGCAGCCCACTGTGCCTATCAGATGATGTTTTTCTTACCTAAAACTGTCATCATACAGTGTTTACAGTACCCAGGGAAGCTTTGAGCAACAGTTTCTAAAAATGCAGGGACAGATGCAGCAAATGCCACAGAGGAGGAAAGAACCTTCACTTTATTTGTCTATTCTCAGAAGTGAGCATACAGCCCCCAAGCCCCAGCACATCCTTTTTCCTCACACTTGAGTTTAAACAGGAGTTTCCAAGAATGCTGTGGGTTAGCGAAGGGATGGATCTGCACTTCCTCCCAGTGATGAATGCAGGGGCTTGGTCCTGAGAAGTGAAAGAAACAGAGGCTGAGGTTTGCAACAAAACTCTGCCTTTCGCACCGGCTAAACCGGGCTTTTCCTGTGCTGCCAGACCACAGGAATGTGTGGTGACCCGTGTGTGGCCAAAGAAATGTGTCTGGGACATTTCTGGCACAGGTTTTGCTACTGCCACAAGCTCATGAACTATGAAAAGACGACTAAAGTCGTTTAGGTAAAAAGCAAATGTCTATGCAACACAAGGTTTCTTTTTGTTACACCCCCCGATTCGGTGCACACTTCGGAAGGGCTGGAGCAGGTAAGGCATCAATCCCCATCTGTGCAAACGAGGTGCAATGCCTCTTCTCTCCCTAGAGAGAGCAGGCATCCCCTTTGCAAATGGCAAGGCTCAGGTGCATCTGCTGCCCTGCTCCAGGACCCCGGAGCTGGAGAAGGTGGTCTTTAAAGGACCCACACTAACCCCACTCAGCTCTGCTCGGTCACTGATTTACAGCTGGTCAAACTAGTTTATAGTAACCACATCGTATGGCAAAACATCTGGGCTGGTAGAAATCCAGAAGAGTTATTAGGTATTGTGTTTTAGACCCAAAACAACCACACACATTTAAAAATCTCACACTCTGCTGACTTTAATATCCCGCGTTACACTTACTGAACTCTGTGGGATCTGCCTTGTTTTTATGCTCCCATCTGGAACTGGAAGTGGGAGAAAGTAACTGTGATTGGAATAATGGTTATTGGTGAAATACATGGCTTTTAAGCTCTAAGGTGAAGAAATGCTACTTTTCAGTGCCTGTGGCCTGAGACTAGATTTAGAAACATGATTCATGTTGAAAGTTTCACTTTCACAGTGTCACTCTTCATGTTCGCGTTCAGTCTGAGCTGACTCTGCTGGCAGCTTCCCCTCGGTGCGAGGCAAGTGGTGACAGTAGGGATTTACACAGCAAGTCTCTGCTGCTCCTACTGAACCTTGGCATGGTGTATCCAGGTTGCACAGCATTTCAGCCTTCTTCTCCAAGCTGCGGGGCCACAGCCCTTCTTAGAGGATTCATTAGCCACTGTGGATGCTCTGTGATGGGGTGCTCATCATCTCACAACCTGGACTTGTCACAAACTCAGTCGATAGTGAAATGCCTGACCCATACACGATTCTTTGTATTATTCACTGATCTTCAAAGAGACTTAAACTTTACTTTAGAAACCAGTTCAACATGTATTTAAAATCTAATAAAGATGTCATACTTTAATTTCCAGAGGAGTCAGATGTACTGCTGTAAAACACTTAAACACTGATTTTACTCTTGGGGAAAGCTTTAACACAAAGGCTAAAAAAGGTTCAACTGTTACATTTCAAGAGAGGCTAATTTTAGGGATTTATTTGATCTATTATCTCCTAAGATGTCCAGTGAACTTCTCAGAATTTGGCTCTCAGTCATTTTTTGTTTTGCCCTTGGTGTTACAGATTGCTAGAGATTAATCTATTTTAGAAAGTCAGATAAGTATAGTAGCTCCTTCTGATCTTAAGACTGAACACAGTAGTATCATTAGTAAAAATACTAGCAGTAATCAAATGTGGTTTAGAAACAATCCTCTCACTTATTTTTTAAAAATGTTATTTCCCCAATGCTATAAAAAATTTAATAAATTTAATCCCTAATAAAACTCATGGTTTCCAGTCTTCCTTCCAGCATTTATCAATCTTCCATTGCCTTTCTTGTGGACCATCTACCCCATACTTCCAAACCACATATAGAAATGTCAGCTCACTTTCTTGGATGGTTTCAGAAAAACATTCAGAAGTAATGCTTTGGATTGATTTGGGATTTTTTTTAACCTCCATGTTATATGGTATTTTATTCCACTAGCCCAGTAGAGTCAACTTAGCAGGGTAAACATATAGTAGCGTCTATCTGTGCTCAGATAATACCAGGGCTCGTTCTCCTTGAACAGAGCAGCAAGGGAGGAAATGCACAGTTGGATGGAAAGGTAGCTACTAGCTAGCATCTTCTGGCTAAGACCTGCACAGAATGTTATATACAGATTATCAGGACTAAAATTCAAAGTACAGCCAAGGTACTAAATATATATAAATTGTGCATAATTTATTACATTGTTTTATTATCAATATACATAGGTTAGCTTTTATTAAGTTATAATAGATTTAACATTATTTCTAGCAACTTAGTATTTGATACAATATAAAATCAACAAATGAAAGGCTGGCCTTGACTGATCGCAATGTAGTCTCACACCTTCTGTACTATGCAAGGTGCTATTCTACTTCAGCTGTACAGTCAGTCACACAGTAACAGCAGCAGGATAATCTAGACTTTTTAATTTCTGTATTTATTAAAAACTTGTCTTTTAGTAAATCCTGGATTTTATTTTCTTGGTAAAGTATGCTCATTTTCTAGATGGAATTTTAATCACTTCTAGTGGGTACTACATCATAGTATCCATATGCTTTATGAAAACCAGATTTAGAAGTTACACTTACTAACCATATTTTTCTGTGCATATGCTATTGAGATTCAGAGAATAAGATGTTTAATGCAAAGAATTATAGATATAGGAGAAGCAACACTAAAATAACGATGTGGCTCTTCTAAACAGAACATAGGCTGACTTTAAGAATGTACATCCAAAAAGCCACCTTAAAGAAAAGATTCTTTTTTCCTATGCATGTGGAAGTATTCCAAATCTGTAAGCGTTTTCTTTTCATGTTCATGTAAGTTATCTAGCAGCTAGCATTTTTCTTTGCTTGCTCTTAATTGCCTTGATGTCAACAATGAGGTGCTCTGCCCGTGCTGAAGTTCAAGAACGAGGGAGATGAGGTACCAGAGAACATCTAGCAAATGCATTCAAAGCAGAGCAAGCTATTCAAACAGGGCTTCCTGAAAAAGACATTGGAGCTATTTCATTTTTTAAATTCAAAATAGTACATAACTGAGAAATTCACGTGGCATGGGAGGTGAAGGACTTGTCTTCAGTGTATGCCATACCCTTACTGGCATCCAAGCCTGCATCTCCCAGGAGAATGCACCAAGCACTGTCAGAGACTAGGCTTTAGCACAGGCTGGGTGGGAAAATTGCCCACCTCCCTTTTGAAGCCCTTACTTGAATGAATGCAGCTTACTGACAAAGAAGAGAACTCAAGGACTGATAACTTTGCAGTTCAATAACTGTTTTGTAGATGAGTTCTGGCTTCCAGTCTTTGTTCCCAGGACTAATCTTACTCCAGTAACACTGAAAAAAGCTATCTATATGAAGGATGGATATCTTAACAATAGGGATGTAGAAGTATTTTTGTCTCTATCTTTTTGACAGCACTAATTCTTCCTCACTTTCTTAAATAGTGAACAAAGTGCTTCAGTTGTGATCTTTCAGCTCTTCAGAGGGTGCTGCTGTGTAGCTTTTTCATATGAATCCTCAGGCATGAAATTATATATTCTTAATTATGAGGTGGTGCGTCGCAACTTTTGTGTAAGAGCACTGCCACCTACACAGCCCCAGGACTGTTTTGCATTACTCCCTCACTTGACTCCTACAGTATGGAAACAGGGGCCTGCTTTTCCATACACAGTCTGAAACAAGCTTGAAAAGCACTACTGAAGGGTCTCTACTGCGTATCCTGATGGATATCTTCTTTTCTTGCTCAGTGCCTCGTGAGGCAGGTAGCTTTTGGCACAGCACACATTGCTGCCTGCCACCTCGCAGCGCCAGCGGCCCTCTGCCTCTGCTCGCAGCCCTAGCAGCTCCTTTTCTGAGTGCCCTCCACCGCAGCACGCTCCGCTCCCAGTCACTTCTGTCCTTTGTAATCTGTCAGCATGGAGCAGCCCCAAATGCAGGTCAGCAATAACCAGTCCTGCCTTTTCCACAGTCTTCAGCCTGCTGAGGGAGAAATTTTCTTACTGAAGGGTAGAGGGGTGACGGCTGAGGGGAAAGGCTGTCTCAATCCAGAGCTTCCTAATAGGGGAAAGTCCCCTTAAATCATATTCAGATTATATTAATGCAACCATCATGTGATAGCTCTATGGGGGCTTAGCTCCATTTTGCTCAATGGAGTCAGCTGCTGGTCTTCTATGACAAATATGGTATTCTGCCGGGAGCAGCACGGAGCACAGTGTCTCTTGGCCTAAAATAAACACAGAGCTCAGCCCACAGCCAGCCTCGAGACACCAGGTGGAAGCACTGTGAGAATTCTGACTCCTGCTTGTGAAGCACAACAGCCTCCAGGGTGAAAAGCCCAATGAGTGCTTTGGCAGCATGGTGCCCATTTCCTTGCTCACGAGTGATGATGAATGTGATGGATCCTGGAAGACATACCCAGGGGTATCTCTTGCACCCCCAGACAGGAGCAACTGCATCTTGCTGCCTTTTTTGCCTGTTTGGTGCAAGCCATCCAGAGGAGCAGACTGACAATGACTGTGGCGCTCAAAAAAAGCCACGAGACCTACATGCATTTTAAGCCAAAACCATTGATGCCTCAAGCTCCCCACACAGTTCTGCTGACACATGTGGGCTAGACCTAGTGATTACAAAACCAGGTTGATAGCTGGAGTACAGCAGCAAGTACTCAGAGCTGAGCACCTCAGGTGGAAGTCCCCCATTGCCGTGTTTCACTCTCTGTGATGCCATGGGAAAAATTCACATCCGGTCTTGGAGGGGTAAGGAGCACCAGTCTGAACAAAGGAGCTGCTCTAGCTCAGTGCTCTTCCCTGAACATGACCAGTGGTGCTGGCCATACTGAGCTCTCTGAAGTAGGGCTGATGGTACCTTCAGTCTACCTCCTCTTGCCCTTTTCCTGCATGATCTCAATGGAAAAACCCTGTTCCCTAAAATTCTTACCACATGGGAGCATGCTGGTGACAGGCTCTGTTCTCAAAGTTGTGTATGTAGGACACCTTCTGCCCTCTGGACCAAGTCCTGTAGCACCTTCTTAGACCTGCCACCTCTTGACCCACAGTCTGGGTGATGCTCGATACCCAAAATGAGATGTGCTGCTGAAGGCCACTGAGTGCTCTTCTGCTCTCTGGCTCTTGCTGACACAGTGTTGTAGTTTTGTGTGGCTGGGTTCTGGTGGACGATGGGGGCTGCAGGGGGGGCTTCTGCAAGAAGCAGCTAGAAGCTTTCTGCAGGCCTGACAGAGCAAACACCAACCGGCTCAAGGCCAGAGTCGTTGCTGACCAAGGCCGAGACCATAAGTGATGGTCACAGTGCCTCTGGGAATCACAGTGAGGAGAAAAAAACCCACAAGCACCCGCTTTTTGCCACCAGAGAAGGGAGTGAGAAGATGTAAGAAACTGTGCAGACACCAAGGCCAGTGAAGGAGGGAGGAGGCGCCCCAGGTGCCAGAGAGAAAGATGCCCCTGCAGCCCGTGGAGAAACCCATGGTGGAGCAGATGTCCCCCTGCAGCCCATGGAAAAGGCCGAGACCCCACCTGCAGCCCGTGGAGAGGCTCCATGCTGGAGCAGGGGAAGGGTGTGAGGAATGCCCCACCCCCTGTGTGGCTAAGACGGCAAACATCTTGTGAGGAATTGACGGAAACCCCCATTCCCCCATTCCCTGCACCTCCCTGTGCCACAATGAGGGGGGAAGAAGGAAGTGAAATCATGAAGAAATTTAAGTTTACTAAGAAGGGAGGGGTGGGGGGAGGTGCTTTAATCTCATTACCCGACTCTGGTGTCACTGGGTGTGCAGTGCAGTGTAATAAATTAGAGAGTTTTCTTTCCTTTATTCTGTGTTGAGTCTGTATTTTGTCTGTGATGCTGATTGCGGAACGATCTCTCCCTGTCCTTATCTTGACTCCTGAGCCTCTCAATATATATTTTCTCCAAGTCCAACTGAAAAGGGGAGTGATAGAGAAGCTTTAGGCTTCTGGCCTCCAGCCAGGGTCAAACCACCACACACAGGAAATAAAACAAATGTGCTGAGAAGTCCGAGCCTGACAAAGTGTCCATGCTGAGGCAGTCCCCACTAAGCATAGTCCTCAGGCAGAAAAGCATGGTCTGGATCATTGCACCACTCCAGGAAGTCCTGGGTTAAACAAGAAATAACGTGGTTATGGACCCAGTTCTATCATCTGCTGGAGGACTGTCAGGGCTCCCCATGAGGCGGAAGCTGTCAGATGCACTAAGTACTTCAGGGAGAGGTGCCCCTCTGAACGCTGTGTATTGGACTCATTTTCTTACTTGTTTCTGTTTCTCTCTTGCTGTTACTGAATGCTTTCCGCAGATGCTCGCCACGTCTTTGAGATGATTTCTCAGAGCAAACCAATGAATGCAGCATCACCAACAGGGTGCCTCCTCCCTGGGAGGGGAAAAGACATGTTTACTTATTTCACTACTTGTTTTGGAGAGTGAAAACCGTGAGACTGGATTGTGTCTCTCTCTTTGCTGCAGGACATGAAAAGCCATTCTCCTCGTACTCCAGCTGTCAGCCCTTGATTTCCCCAGAGGCCTCCTTCTTCAGAAATAAACTGGGCAGAAAGCCAGACTACACACAGCCCAGTTTCAATTTAAGACACAGCAGCACACCACACTCCTCAGCAAAGAAGCTGTGAGAGTCAGATCGTCCCAGGCGAAGGTAACTTTCTCTGCTTTAGCTTCTTGCAGGGTAAGCTATAGGGCTGGAAACAGAAGCAGGGTGAGAGCAAAGCGTGTTGCAGCCATACAAAAAGGCAGGCTAGGGTGTTTCTGTCTACAGAGATGACTTCCACATTTCGTGGGTGTGGCAGTCCCAGGATGTAGGAAGTATGTAGCCAAATTCTTTGCTCAAGTGAGCCAGTTTGCTTAGCAGCAGAAGGGAATTTGGTAATAAAGGCAAAATGAGACAAATGGTACTTAAAAGCATTGGGACATGTATGAACTTAATACCTCAAATTCAGGAGGGAGTAGAAGCTCTTTCCACATTGTTTGGCTATGACTTGGTAATCCACATCACTGGTCTCTCTGTTGGTTGTTTTCATACAATGTGCTTCACGTTTTACACGATACACAAAGTTTTTAGACAACATATTTCAGTGAAGTACAGTGTCTGAAGGTAGATCCATGCATCTAAACCTTATAGCAGCTGCAAGATAAACAGAATGCTGACTATGTGACCATATTTACACAGTGTACAGCCTTTAGAAAAAAATTATCTATATCGGGGGCATGGAACTGAGTGTGGAGCTAGCTGGAATAGACCAGAGAAGAGCAAGAGTATGACTAAAGGGGTGATGTGCCCAGAGGTGGTTGTTTGACTCAGGGTATGGGGCGCACTTTGTTAGAAAGTGCTAAGAGTGATTTGAAACCTGCTCCCAGGAGCGAGGCTGTGCTTGGGGTACTGTTTCCAGAGAAACAGTCTGTGTTTCCAACTCTGCACTGCGTGCTCAGACTACAATGGTGCTTGTGAACTGGATTACAGAGTTGTCCTGTTACAGGGCTTGGTCACACCATGATGGACTCCCTCAGTGCAGCAAACACCAAGTTCTGCCTGGACTTCTTCAAACAGCTGAGCAAAGTAAAAGGAAATGAAAATATCTTCTTCTCTCCACTGAGTATCTCAGCTGCCCTGAGCATGGTGCAGCTGGGTGCTAGAGGCAACACAGCTGAAGAGATGGAAAAGGTGGGTTACTTTCCCTTTTCCTGGGAAAAGGGAACTGCAGTTAGAGCCTTACATTTGGAAATTAAAAAAAGGCAGGAGCTTTCTGGCAGTCTAGGCCATGTTCTTCACAAACATCAAATTGAAAGGTGCGTCAGCTGCAGGTCTTGAAGCTCTCCTTCCCCAACCCGCTCATCTGAAATGCAGGGTCTGCAAGGCTCCAATGCAGTCTTTGTGCCATTTTTAATCTATTTACATAGATTTACATTGCATTTACATTGCAGGTGCTTCATACCTATGAGGTGCTGGGCACAGCAAGTTCAGGAACCAAGAGCACTGGTGGAAAGGTGAGATAGTATCTGAACTGTGCGATAACATTGAACTGTAGCATGAGATGAAGCATGGCAAGGCAGCACTTCATTCAAAAGCATGGTGAGATCAGAGTTCCACCCGAAACCTCTGTGTGTGTGCAGAAGAGACCCCGTTGCTTTGCTGTGTAAAGTATCGCCAGCTTTAAACAGGGTGATTCTTTTTCAGGGTGGAAATTGCAGGAGTGAAGGGAGACATGCATGTGACTTAAGATGCTCAGGAAGACCAGATGTATGGTTTTGGGTCTTTGCGTGCCCTTTGCCCCCACCAGAGCATTTG
Organism: Zapornia atra; assembly: GCA_013400835.1. NCBI lineage: Eukaryota > Metazoa > Chordata > Aves > Gruiformes > Rallidae > Zapornia > Zapornia atra. Next base: position 467,031 of record VZTU01029957.1, read on the forward strand.
GGGAGAGCAGCCTGTTTCAGCATGAAGGCACACGGGGTGGAGATCCTGGGGAGACCACCTTGCTAAGGAAAGCTTTCCCTTGCTGCTTGTAGTGTGAAGAACCTGGAAGAGCCCATTCTCAGTTCCAGGAGCTTCTGTCTGCCCTCGCCAAAGCTGGTGCCACATGTTCCCTCAGCATTGCCAACAGGCTCTTCGGAGAAGTGACATTTCAGTTCCTTCAGGTAAGTGGCAACTATTTACTGGTTTTGCTGTTCTTAAAAACCTCAGTACTACACTTTGAACTCCTGCTGAAGACATGAAGTTACACACTTACGTATTGCTGACATGACAGAAAAGCTCTCACAGATGATTGAAACACCAAGTGAGCAGAATATAGAGTGATTTGAGAGATTAAACACGTGTTTGTAAACAGTCAAGGAAAAATGTCTGCATTTCATGAGGCAAAAATAAAAGAACTTTTGAAAGACCTGGATAGCAATTTTCACCAACATGATGTTTCTTCATGCTTTGATATTGGTTGAATTTGCACCGTTCATCTACATTTTTTAAAATGCTGCAATGTATTTGCATCTTTAAGTAGTGCAGTTCCGAGCATTTCCACAGAAATCATCGCTCCAGAAAAGGGAAAAAAATCAAGTTTTCACATGCTGTGAACTGGGATCCCAGGAAAGATTTCTGCTCATTTTTCTCAGTCTCAGCACACACATGTATATGCTGAGACCAGACTTTCATGGCCTGGTCCCAAAGCATTCTTTCTGCATGTTTGTGCTGTGCATGACAGGGAAAATGAAATCCTTGCATGTTATTTGTCATTTGCTGGCGCTTCAAAGGGAATGAGGCTTTGCACACAGCAGATGAGAGGTGAGGCCCAGTTTGCAGCCAGGCCCAGAGAACAGCAGTGTGGAGTGTAGTCTGAAAGGGAAAGGGAGAGGGGGCCATGACGGGATGACCAGGCTGGCAGAGTTACACCCTGCCCTCCTGTTGCAGTTTTGTGTAGCTGTGCTGCTTCAGTGGCTCTTGTAAGCTGCAGTTACAGCTTTCTGCAAGCCCCATATTTTGAAAACATTGGTACAGTCAAGGCCAAATTAGAGACTGAGCCAATCAGAGCTGGTCATAGCGCCTCTGTGAATCACATATAGGAGAAAAAAAAAAAACTGCTGGCAGGCGCACTTTGCCACCGGAGCGGGAGTGAGAAGATGTAACAAGCTGCACAGACTCCAAGGCCAGGCCCGCAGGAGGGGGAGATGAAGAATGTGAAGAGAAAGTTTCCCCTGCAGCTCGTGGTGGAGTCCATGGTGAAACGGGTGTCCCCCCGAAGCCCATGGATGAGGACGGGGAGCAGAGACAACTATGCCCTGTGAAGATTGATCCACGCCTCAGCAGGTTTGCCAAGGGACTTGTGACTTTGTGGGTGACCAGGCCGGGGGGGGTCTGGACCTGGACGTCAGCACCCTATGGAGGGGAGAGTCCTGCTGAGAGGCCTGTGGTGAGGGGATGACTCCCCGATAGAGAGGACTCACGCTGCAGAAGGTCGTGGACACGACTCTCGCGTGGGTGGGACCCCACGGTGCCGCAGGGGAAGGGTGTGTGTATGTGGAATGCCCCCCCCCACAGCTGAGATGGAAGACAGCTNGGGAAGAAAAGCAGCTTGTTGGGAATCACCGGAACCCCACTGCCCATTCCCTGCCCCTCCCCACGCCATGTTGGGGGGGGAAGAAGGGAGTAAAATCGTGATGAGTTTTAAGTTTGCTAAGAAGGGAGGGGTGGGGGGAAGGTGCTTGAAGACCTGGCCACTTCTTATCTTGCTCCGGTTCACTGGGTGTAGTAGTTGTAGTAAGTAGTAATAAATCACCTTTTTCTTTCCTTTATTCTGTGCTGCGTCTGTTTTGCCCATTGCACTAATTGGAGAGTGATCCCTCTGTCCTTATCTCAGGTCCTAAGCCTCCCAATATCTATTTTCTCCCCCTTTTTGGCTGAAGGAGGGAGTGAACGAGCGGCTTGGTGGGTATTTGGCCTCTAGCTAGGGCCAAAACCACCCCATCTCCCCAATAGCTGTCACTAAAATTGCTGATGTGGTGACAAAGCAAAAGACTCTCACAAAGAGCAGCAAAAGACAGTGGAGCTGGGGCTCTCTTACATGAAACGTGTCCAGGAAAGGAGTTGCTTGGCTCCTGCCCATGTCCAAAAAGTCTCTCCTGAAGAATCACAGTGTGTTATGGAGGACATTAATACTGAATGAATAGCCCTACACAGAGTTCTGACCTCCAGTTTGGCGTTAATTTCTTGGACTCCTGTTTTTCCCTGTGGTCAGGTAGCTTCATGATTACCATCATGAGAACCACCTCGCTTCTCTGTCTTGCAGCAATACTTAGACTCCACAAGGGTCCTGTACCATGCAGAGCTGGAAGCGGTGGACTTTATTAATGCTACTGAAGAGTCCAGAGGGAAGATGAATTCCTGGGTGGAAAAACAAACTGGTGGTAAGGACAAAGCCTGCAATTCATTGCCTGGGGAGTGAGCATCAGGACCATGTGAGAAGTCATAGAATCACAACCTGGTTTGGGTTGGAAGGGCCTTTACAGATAATTTAGTTCCACCCCCACCCCCACCTCCCCTGTGCAGGGACACCACCAAGTCAATAGCTAGTGTTTGAATTTCTTCCCTTTCCTAGGTGTAGCAAATTATTGATTTTTCTTAAGGCCATAAAACCAGCTTGGAGCATAGGATGGTCCCCAGCTCCCAAGAGCTTTGACTCTGCTAAAGCTGCAGGTCAATTCTTGCAGCAAAATGACAGTTCTTCCAAGTGAGGAAGTAGTGGGATCATACTCAGTCAATGGTCAAAATAAAAGCATAATTCACCCTTGTTTCTTGTTTTAAAGGGAAAGTTAAAGACCTGTTCCCTCCTGGCTCTATTGATCACACAACAGTGCTAGCTCTGGTCAACGCTATACACTTCAAAGGACAATGGGCTATAAAATTTGAGGAGAAAAACACCAGAGAAATGCCTTTCATGCTGAACAAGGTACAGTTGGGAAAGAGCTGTGTGGAGGAGGGCAAAGTGGAGAAAGTCATGGTAACCTGGGCTTTGCTGTCTGCAGGACAAGTCTGCTCAGCTCAGGTCAGGGGACCTAATTTATTCACGTCAAGAATCTTCACCCTGTGAAAGCTGTGGGAAAGCAGCATCTTATTTCCAAATACTTCTGCAACAGACAGCATGTGTAGGCAAGCTTTGGTACCTCCATGGAGATGCTAAGTTATAGAGGAGATTTTGCTGAGGGCATTGCAGCCTTTCCTGAGGCTTGTAGTGGAAGTTGGCATCATTCTTTAGGAAAGAGTTAGAGGAGCAGTGCCAACTGCAGTGCAGAGAACAAGAGACCCTTAGAGAGAGTTTTCGTGGAGTCTGAGCCTCTACCAATGCCCTTAGCAATAATACATACTGGTTTAAGGAGCATTCATGGAAAACAAGCAGGAAACATCAAGCAGGTTGATTCCATGGGGTTTATTACCTGAATTATTTTGCCTGGTTTTTGACTGTAGATTGACTTTCTGTATTTTAGAGAGAGCACAGGAAGATACTGATGATGTGTCGGAAAGGGAAATACAAATTAGCCTGGAGACAAGAAGAAAAAGTGACAGTGCTGGAGCTCCCGTACGCTGGAGAAGAGCTCAGCATGTTCATTCTTCTGCCAGAAACCGTCTGTGATGAGTCTACTGGCCTTGAACAGGTAACACTCCCGGGTCTGCTCCTGGAAGGAGAAACTACCTGTCCATCCAGTACTTAAACAACTCGATTCCCAGTCACACAGGCCAAACTTGTATCTTTTATTGTTAGAAGTTTTATCTTGCTTGCTGCAGGCAGAATGCTGTTGCCTGTGTAAAGATGAGAGACATTAATGGGTATATATGTTGGGTCAGAAGAGCAGAGAAAGACTGAGAAAACCTACTCAAAAGTGACACTTTGTAGTGTTTCCAAGGGAATTAATGCCTATTTCAGCAAACAAAACATAGCACTAGTGAAGGGAATTTCTCCCTTGCAAAACTACAGCGGCATGATGCCATTGTGATGTCTGGTGCTAATCTGAACAAATGAGAAGGATCCCTCTGAGAAGGTTGAATCTGAACCTGTGTGATTTCACACTCCATAGCAACAGGTTCTGTCTTGGTCAAGAAAAGCAAGCCTTTTCTTAAAGGAAAATGTTGCTGTGAGCATATTGATCTGGTTTCTCATGACTGTGATTCCATGTGTTTTCTCCTTGCAGCTAGAAAGCGCTGTCACCTCTGAGAAATTAGCAGAATGGACCAACATGGAGAATGTGTCCCCACAAAAAATCGTGGTGTACTTGCCCCGGTTCAGAATGGAGGAGACCTGTGAGCTCATACCAGTACTGCAGGCTCTAGGGATGAGGGATGCCTTCATCCCTGAACAAGCTGATTTCTCTGGGCTGTCGAGGGAGCCTGGTCTGTTCCTCTCCAAGGCCATTCACAAGTCCTATGTGGAAGTTAATGAAGAAGGCACTGAGGCAGCTGCTGCCACAGGAGTGACTCCAAGACCATTGTGCTTTCACATTCCTTATGAGTTCAGAGCTGACCACCCCTTCCTTTTCTTGATCAAACACAATCCAAGCAAGAACATTCTCTTCTTTGGCCGATGCTGTTCCCCCTAAGGGTAGAGCAGGTTCTACTTCTTTCTTCCCAAAGAGAACACTCCTTTCTACCACAGTCCTGTAAGGCAGGGTATTGCTATCACATGTCACCAGCGTTTCCTGATACCCATATTCCTGATCCCAAGAAAGAACCAAGCTGCATAGGAAAGACTACTGGAAAAAATTCTAATGGTTCTTTCCTGTTTAGAGCTCTTCTCAAATGAGAGAACAATGGTAATGGACTTTGTTTCATTCCTATTTCATTCTTAGGCATGAAAACTCACTGGCGTCATGTTGTCTAAACAGGTGGCTGTATAAATGAGAAGTCCAAAATAATGCCCCCTCTCTTTAGCTGTACACCAAGGCTGGTAGTGGAGCCAATGTCTAGGTGTTGCCGACCTTCCTCCCCAGCCACCAAGTCCTAAGCCAGACACAGCTTAGTGCTGAACCCCCTGTTTTCCTCTCACATGTCTCCAGCAATCCCATCTCTAGCACCTTGACACCACCATGGGGAGAGGCTCTTGGCTGCTGTGACTGCAGTCAAACCCACAGATCACGTTCATGTCCTGAATGCAGCTCCGCACATATGTTGGATGTGAAAACATGTAGCTGCATTTGCCTCCCACTCTACTACCCAGGTACCCCCTCCAGCCCTCCCCTTTGAGAAGGACCTTTGAAGTGACAAGATGCCTTCCTGCAGGGGTAGAGACACAAAAGCTGTCCCTGGGCAGAGGTCTTCCCATCCATCACAAGGGAGAGAAGTCCTGCTCCTCTCTGGTGGGCCCTGGAGGCTTTCTTCTTTGCATGGCTGTGATTTGGCAGCAAGCCTTTGCAGTGTGGCCTAGCACCACATCAGGGAGTGCAGACCCATCAGTGTTGTGCCACAAGGGATTCCTAAGGGCATTAGAGCACTCCCCATTTCCCAGCTATGTAAGTCCAATTCACAGACACTTCACAACACCACCAGCTGTCTGGCAGAACCCAGGCAGGTTTCAGGGGAAACACAGAAACCCTGCAGTGATGTGTAGTCCGTCCATACGACGTTGGTGGAACATCCCAAATACTGCTTCCTCCCCTTTTTTCTCTCCTGTTGCAAGCATCATGTATAGACACATTGGAGATCAATCATGTGTAGACACATTGCATGCCATGAGTGCATATGGTTTTCCAGAGCTTGATACATTTACAATGATGGACTTGAAGCCTTGAAAAACTGGAATCAAACACCAATAGCCTTGGTGACTGTTAAGCAGGTATTCATTACTGCACCACTGGGCATGCAGGGGAACCCTCCTCCAAGTTAGGAACCCCTTTTAGCTGAACACAAGATATACTCTGTCTCTTCATTGGTTGTTGGTCTCCTTATTTATTACTCCCCTATCTTCACTTTATCTTCAAGGCTGTTCCACTGTTAGAGTTAAATTTTGTAGCTACTCTAACAAAACAGCTCAAACAGCTATAGCCATACTCCACTACTATCGAAAACATGCAAATTCTCCATATATTGAAGCTATACTAATTGCACATCTATATCAATCTATCTTGTATTATTACCTATCATTCAATCAAACTCTACCATAGAAGTCATTTTCACTATAGTAGTCCTGTTTAACTGTAGTAGTTTCCTGAACCCTTGCAGTATTAATAAAAGTATTCAAAGCATTTCATTGGTCTGACTCTTTGAATTTTGATTTGAAAGATGCCTTTGATTCTCACCACTTTTGAATATCCTGTCTATTGCCCATAGTGGTTCATCCATAAGCTGAAAGTACTGAGAGATGTAATTTACCACCAATAGGAACTTCAATGTTAGTATCACTGGGAAACCTTGAAGGAAATCTCTTCCACAAAGCTCAAAAAACCACACTCCTTTGAGACCACAAGATGTTTTGCCTTGCAGAAAGGTCATTCAAAGTCTGTAATTGCTCATTCTGCCAGTTCTGCAGCCCTCTGCTGTAGAGCCCTCTGTGGGGTTTAGTGACTATTAGTTACTCCGAAGTGTGGAAACCTTCAGTCCTAATTGTTGAGATTCACAACTGGGACAGAGAGAAATGAGCTGTAGTGCTGTACTGCTCCCCGATGGGTCTTATGTTCTTACTTAACCAAACTCCAAACAGAGTGGAAGGTAAAATGATCCTTCCATCCTCTAAACGTGCCCATCCTTTGGAAGGGATTTGCACTCCAAGTTCCAACATTAATTCCTGATCCACTTTAGAATATTTAACATTTTCCTGATCACATAATTTCAGTTCATGGTCTTTATTAGTTGGAATCAGAGTTAAAATTTGATTTCCAGATCTCCTTCCTGCAGCCTGCTGAGCCTTGTTATCAGCCAGTCTACTACCTTTTTCTGGGGCAGTGTTACTTTTCCCATGTCCCTGGTGGCAACCTTGGCTGGTACTTGTACTGCTTCCAGTAAGCAAAGGGTTTCTTCTGCATGCTTAATGCGTCCCTTGCAGCTTGTTACACGTCCACGCTCTTTCCAAAGTCCTCCACCGGCATGTTCAACTCCAAAAGCATACTTAGAATCTGCCCAGGTATTTATCCTTTTTCCTGCTGCAAGTTCTAGTGCCCTGGTTAAGGCAATAATTTCTGCCTTTTGGGCTGAAGTTCCAATAAGTAAAACATTTGATTCTACTACCTGGTCGGTAGTGGCCCCTGCATACCCAGC
>VZTU01029958.1:0-16627 GCA_013400835.1 Zapornia atra
CTGGCCAGGGACATCAAGGCCAAGGCTTCTATAAAGTAGGTTAGTAATAAAAGGAGATAAGGGAAAATGTGGAGCCCCTCTGAAGGAAACAGGAGACCTGGTTAGCCAGGATATGAAGAAGGCTGAAGTGCTCAATGAATTTTTTGCCTCAGATGAAGTTTTGCAAGTACTGCCTCCAGCTCTGGGGTCCCCAGTGTAAGAAAGACATGGGCTTGTTGGAGAGAGTCTAGGGGAGGGCCACAAAGACGACTGGAGGGATAGAGAACCTCTCCTACAAGTACTGACTGAGAGAGTTGGGCTTGTTCAGCCTGGAGAAGAGAAGGCTCTGGGGAGACCTTCCAGCAGCCTTCCAGTACCTAAAGGGGGTTACAAGAAAGCTGGAGAGGGAATGTTTATCAGGCAGTATAGTGACAGGACAAGGGGTAATGGCTTTAAATGAAGAACCTATATTTATATTAGATACCACAGAATCACAGACAGGTTTGGGTTGGAAGGGACCTCAAAGACCATTTAGTTCCAACCCCCCTGCCATGGGCAGGGACACCCTCCACTAGATCAGGTTGCTCAAAGCTTCACACAATCTGGCTTTGAACACTGCCATGGAGGGGGCAACCATAGCTTCTCTGAGCAACCTGGTCCAGTGCCTCACCACCCTCACAGTAAGGAATTTTTTCCTAATCCGTCTACCTTCTTTCAGTTTAAACCCATTACCCTTTGTCCTATCACTTCCAAGCTAACACTCCAGTCATAGACGCCATTCCACCACATCTCCATCATGCCAATAAGATCATAACCCTGCAGGCGAGTGCACATCTCTAATCCTCATGTTTGTTCCCCATGCTACATGTTTGCATAAAGGCATTTTCAGTTGGGTTCTGATGAAGGTGACTGATTGGCTGGAGTGGTTGGGATTGCTTTGATGTACTTTACCACTGTTTCCCTGTTGCTTCCCAGTACCTCAGGAGTCCCTGGCTCATTTCTGCTAGTCTTCCAGTGTGCTGTGGTGTGTCCAGCATGTCTGAGCAACAGGCTGAAGGCCCTTGCTGGTACGTCTTCCTCCAGCGCTGGCATGTCATCCCACTGCATGTCACATGCAAACCTGGTATTATACCCCTCCCTCTTTGAGCCCAGTTTAAAGCTCTGTCAGTTAGCACCACTAGCTCTTGGGCAAAGACCCTTTTTCCCCTTTGAGAAAGGTGGTCCTGTCTGAATTCAAGCTTGGTGCTGTCTTGGCCATTCCATTGTCAAAAAACCCAAAGTTGTGGTGGTGACACCAGCCACAAAGCCAAGTGTTAACGGACTGTGTCTACCTGTGTGATCCTCCCAACATTGCTGCCCACAACTGGAAAGAGAGAGCTAAAAATAACCTGTGCTCCAGATTCCCTCAGTTGCCATTCCAGGAATCTCCTTTGATTGCTTCTGCACTTGGCACTGTAGCTTCATCACCACCCACATGGAGCAGCAGTACTGGGCAGCAGTCCATGGGCCGTACCAGGCTGGGCAGTTTCCTTGTAATGTCCTTAACAGGGCCCCAGGGAAACATCAGACTTCCCTAAGAAGAGAGTCTGCCTGGAATGTCAGGACCCACAGTTTTCCTTAGGAGGGAGTCACCTACAACCATAACCTGCCTCTTCTTTGTGGAAGTGGTCAGGATACAGGGGGTAGGCCTTTCTGGCCTTGGTGATACCTCTGGTGTAGCTCAGCTGTCATCCATGTCCTCCTCTGACTCACCTTCCACAGCCAGAGCCTCCTACCTGTTGTAGAGAGGGACCTGGGAAATTGAGGTGGGCAAGGAGGAGGTTCTCCTGCCACCCTGAGTGTGTCCATCACCCTGAGTGTGTCCACTCCTTGCTTTTAAGCTGTGGCTATCAACCTGGGAGATGGAGGGTACACGGTCCCCTTCAACTCAGATTTTGCTTGCTCTCTGTTCCTGCCTCAGGGAGGGCAGAGCTTGGCTCTACCAGTCTCTCTTTCTCTGCCTCCCTGATGCTCCTTAACCTTTCTACTTCTATTTGTAGCTCTGCCATCAGGGCAGGACCTACAAGGAAGAAAATTTTTATCATGACCATAGTAAAGCACAGGACCAGGTTACCCAGAGAAGCCGTGGCTGCCCCCTACCTGGCAGTGTTCAAGGCCAGGTTGAATGGAGTTTTGAGCAACCTGGTCTAGTGGAGGGTGTCCTTGCCCATGGCAGGGGTGTGGAGCAAGATACCTTTAAGGTCCTTTCCAACCCAAACTGTTCTGTGATTCCGTGTGCTTTTTTTCAGCTTAAAAATCTTTCAAGCAAGATTAGTATCAGGTACGAATGAACCGTACTCAATGTGTGTAGTAAAGTTTCTTTCTTTCTCTTAGGTGTAGGATGGAAAGCAGCTGGTGTCTGCTGCAGGACTTTGGCTGAACTTGAGTTTCTGTAACTGATTATTCAGGCAGCCCTGAGACAGATAAAACCAACACAATACATAGCTTTTGAACCTGTTTCTTATCAATAGATCAGAACTGAGACTTTTACAAATATCTGAAACAAGCAACAAATATAGTTAGAAAACGTAAAAATTAGGAATCTCATTAAATAAGAAACAGAACATGTGAAAGTACTGAGGCTATTCTGCTAGTAGAAAGAACTAACAAATACAAGACACATGGTGTATTTATTTGTAAGTATGTTTTGATGCATAAATGGGCTGAGAATGATCTATTGAGGAAAATAAAAGCTACAAATGTAAAGCAAAATTAAACCCAATACACAAAATTAAACATTTTGGCCTTCTGATTTAAATAATTTAAATTATTTATTTCACAGCATTTAAATCAGACCCTGTCTTTTCCCAGCATGCACTAACATTGACTGTAAAGAAATACATCCAAAGGATGTCAGAAGAAAAATGAGGAGTGTCCTCTGGTGAAAACTCATCAAGCATTACTAGGAATTCAGTATAGGGGTCAAGGCAAAAATTGTATTGGGATCCTGGTTAGTCAAGACTAAGTTTTATTTTAACTTCTTGGCAAAAATACCTTGCATCCAGGATGTGTGGAATTCAGAAGTACACATTCACCTACTTTCCTCCCTGGTTTTTGTTGTTGTTGTTGTGGTGATTTTATTTTTTTTGGGGGGGGGAGTGTTGGTTTTTTTTTCCCTGAACACTCAATGTGCATTGAAATATGCAACAGATGGAGCATGCATTAAGCCATGCAACTCCTGGTGGTGCTACCACCTTTAGACCTCTCCTCGGTGGCAACACTGGTGCTTTGGTGATACTGACAGCAATACTGTAGGCAAAACCATCATCAGTGGTCATTGTAACATTAAGGTAGTGTATTTTTCCCTGGACAGTTAATGAATTTTCTTACTGCAGTATGTGGTTTATAAAAGGTCCTTTAAGAGGCTTTTGCCTCAAGGAAGTGACAGTATTTGGGTTCATATTAACCCTGCATGAGTCCAGCGAGTTGGTATCTGTCCTACAGGACTAATGGTCCTTATGTATGAATTGCTAGGGACACAAATGGAAGAAGATTTAAAATGCTTCAGACAGAAACTGGAATTCAATCTTTTATCTGGTGAGCCTGACTACAGGGGTTTTTTTGCCTCCTCAAATCTCTAATGTCAGATAAATATTCTGAAGTAACATCCTCCCAAAAAAAGGTGAGAAAATAATTACTGATCTGGAAAAGATCAAACAAGACAAAAGCTGTGTATCTGATCATCAGTGAAGGGAATTAACTGCTCCAATCATAAACATACACAAAAGGAATGATGTCCATTAATCAAAGCAAAACTCTTAAGGTAAATAAGGAAATACAATTTACTTAATCTTACTAACACCACTAAGGAATGACTGCAGACATCCCTTGGCTTTCAAATCTCAGATGAAGAGGGTAACCCCCCTAAAAAAATTAAAGGTAGAAGTACAGACATCCCCGCCACCCCCAAATGTTTCGTACCTATACATACACAGACACAGTGGAATTAACAGACACATTAAAACCAATGTTTTTACCCCCTTCTGAGTAATGCTATTTTTAGATGGCAAATAATAATGAGTCGAATTTATAATTTTTTAATATAAAACCCAGTATGATGCAAATGCTTCAACTTTAACTAAGCGGAAATTATATGAGACAAATACAGAGAAATATCTTTAGAAATTAAAATTATATTTAAAAATATTTTAGAAAATTTCTAGTTTTCATCTGACCAAAATGATAAAACTCACTGGAAAATCTCTAATGAAACAGCAGTCTTAGCAGTGAAGATTATTTCAAGTAAGAGACACACACTGAATATCTAATGTATATGTCAATAGAAGAATGAATGTGTCAATGGAAGAACACTTCAACTTTTTCTGTTTAAGCATATGCAGACATATTCTAAATGCACTTGCATGTGACATCTGAAGAGGAGATTTAAGAGGTCTCAGACTTCAAGTTGCTACAGCTTGAAGTCATCAGACATCACAGAAGAAAGCCTGTATGCTCCTTCCACACAGACCTTCATGGCTTTTTCCAGCAATGGGTGTTAATCAGTAAATGAGTAATTCCAGGTAGACAGGACTTATACTGTCTGGTTAAAAAAACCCCACAAATACAAAATGTAATTAATGTGTAATGGTATAATTTCTACCCTTGTTTTTTGAAAAAGTATTCTCACAACTCTTAAGATCAGCTTTGAAGCAATACTGAACCGCTGTAGAAGAAACTGCAAGCAAGTCTGAATGGAAGCAATGCACCTAAGCTGAAGCTGGTGCGCTGAAATGGTAAGAAACTGTGGTTGTTTAGACCAATCAGGCAAAACTCCTTGAGGGGCTAATGAAGCCTTAGCTGAAAAAGATGGACATTAAAAATGCTACCAGTCCCCATAGCAATCACTTTACTCTTTCTAGTTGAAATACAGCATTTCATGCCAAAAGAAGAAACATTAGAAACCAAAGATTAAAAATAATTATTTGTCCTTAGTCCATGGTGAAGCCATGTTGGCTGTCACCAATCACCTGCTTATTCTCCATGTTCCTGAGCAGTCTCCAGAAGGATCTGCTCCATGATCCTGCCAGGCACAGAGGTGAGACTGACCAGCCTGCAGTCCCCTGGGTGATCCTTTTTCCCATTTTTAAAAATGGGGGTTATGTTTCCCCTTTCCAGTCAGTGGGGACTTCACCAGACTGCCAGACCTGTCAGGTATGATGGACAGTGGCTTGGCCACTTCACCTGCTAGTTCCTTCAGGACATGCAGATGCAATTCCTCAGGTTCCATGGACTCGGGCACCTTCGGGTTCCTGAGGTGTTATCAAACCTGATCTTCTCCTACAGTGGGCAGTTCCTCATATTGCCTTTGCCATTTCTTATATATTATCATGATGCAGAATCCAGCCTTATTTTCTTGCTAGTCATTTTATGGTCTTCACTGCAGAATGCTTCCTTGTATTCTGCCCTTAAAAAAACAATGATGAAAAAGGCGTTACAAGATCCTTTCTGCCCTTTCTCACATTCTGTGTAGTGTGCTGGTTTTGGATGGCACAGTTAATTTTCTTCACAGTACCTGGTATGTGGCTGTGTTTTGGATTTGTGCTGAAACCAGTGTTGATAACACAAGGGTGTTTTTATTGCTGAGCAGTGCTTACACAGAACCAAGCCCTGTTCTGCTTCTACCAAAGAGTAGGCTGAGAGTGCACAAGAAATTGGGACAGGACACAGCCAGGACAGCTGACCCCAACTATCCGAAGGGATATTCCATACCATATGATGTCATGCTCAGCACACAAATCTGTGGGTAGAAGGAATGGTGATGTTCCAAGTCATGGCATTGGTCTCCCCAAAAAGTCAATTACACATGATAAGGCCCTGCAGTCTTGGGCATGGCTGAACCCCTGTCTGCCCAGGGGAAGCAACGAACAAATTCTTTGCTTTGCTTATGTGTGCAGCGTTTGCATTGCCTATTAAACTGTGAAGATCGCAACCCATGAACCTTCTCACTTTTATTCTTCCAATTCTCTCCCCTGTCCCACTGCCAGGGTGTAGGCTGGCAGTGCACAAGAAATTGGGACAGTGAATGGCTGCATGGTCCTAAGCTGTTGGCTGGGGTTAAACCACAACATGTGGAAATTCTCCTTTGGTGCAGTGTTCATAGATGTCTTAAGTCTCTCTCACAGTTCTCATTCTCCCTTTATCTGCCTACTGTAGGGCATTTATGGTTTGTTTTGCAATTCAGTTGTAAGCCATATGCAGAAAACACTGTTGTTTCATTACACTTGCCTAACATGTTAGAGCTGTAATTCATATATGGAGCTCCTGGGCACTAACTCAAATATTAACAATAAAACATTGGATTCAACTGCAAAAAGGTTTGGGGTATTTTCGGCATGACATGGCAGCCAATTCTTTTTCTCCTAGGTTTGGGGATTTTTTCCCTTAAATTTCTTTCAAATTATCTTCAATAACAAAACCCTGTATTTTGGAATGGAAGTAGCAAACAAAAGAAAGCATACCTTGAAGTGTACACTGCAAGTGAGGGAAGCTGTGAATACTATCAATCATTCTTTATTTAATTTTTGTTTGCTATTTTGATTCTGTGCAGTCACTAAGAAATTAAGAGAATCACTAGAATGGACAATGCATGTAAAACATGCTTCCTTGCTAAACTAAAAGACATATTATTTTCATAAACTCTGTATTACAAGTACTCAATGGCTCAAGGAACCATTTCTATTCTGGGAGAACAGTGCATTCTCCAGAAGCAAAGAACTATGTGAAATTATAATGTAGTATCCAGTTTTAGAGAAGAAGCAGAGAAAGACTATAGAAAGCCTTCTACGGAGAGTAAAAGGGTTAAACCCCTAACCATTCCTGACCAAGACCCTACTGTGATGCATAAAAGCTTTACCTGTATTTTTTCTTCACTTGAAGTCTTAGTTATTTGCTGAGCAGAGTTGATAATAAGATGTAACTTCTTGCCTGACAAGATTAAATAGGCCTTGAGATAGCTTGTTAAACTTCCTGAGTATATCACTGATAACAGGGACTCAGGGTTCACAGGGGCTGGAAGGGACCTCTGGGGATCATCTAGTCCAACTCCCTGCTAAAGCAGCTAGAGGATGTTGCACAGGGCAGTGTCCAGGTAAGTTTTAAATCTTCAGAGGAGACTCCACTACCTCTCCGGGCAGCCTGTGCCAGTGCTCTGCCACCCTCAGAGTGACAGGATTTTTTTCATATAGAGATGGAACTTCCTGCATTCTAATTTTTTCCCACTGCCCCTGTCACAGGGGACCACTGAGAAGAGTCTGTCCCCTTCCTACTGACACCCCCTTCAGGTATTTGTACGTGTTGATGAGTTGCCCTCAGTCTTCTCTTCTCTAGACTTAACAGACCCAGCTCTCTCAGCCTTTCTTCATATGGAAGATATTCAAGTCCTCTAATCATCCTGGTAGCCTTCCACTTGCATTTGAAAATCCCCAATCATCCTAAATCGACATTTGTTACATGGGGGTAATAATTGTTATTGTACCTGTGATAGTAATTGCTAGTTGTGTGCAGTGTTTGTGCCCCAAACCCTGTCCTTGTGTCATATAAATTTTAGAATGGGGAACCAACAAGGCCAAGTTTTGAAATAGCCTTTTGAGATGCATTTTAGCCCACTGGAAAGATATTGGGGAACCACCTGGAGGGAGTGTAAATCGTAAAACCTACTTAAATATTGCAACCAATGGTGGCATTTATATAAGCTAGATGATGGAGAAAAATGGCCTTTTAACAGAACTTTAAAGTACAACACCTTATTGCAACTCATGTTACTTCTGCGGTAAGAATAAAATTGGGATGAAGTGGTTTATTGAAATACGTTTTTCACTCTGTGAAATCACCCTGAATGGCAGAAAGAATGTGGAATCAATTTAGCACCCCAGGACTGTATGTTCCTCGTGATACAGAAAGAGAAAAATAAGAAAATGAGAAGCTAAAAAGATGTTGCTCGGCTTGTAGCACTGGAGAGAGATGTCTAAAGATCATTTCACCAAATGAGGGATTAGAGGATTGTTTTGCCTCCACCAACAGGAGAAGCTGATGGAGAAGTACATGCTGGTGCTGTAAGGGGTGCTAAAGCATTCTAATTGATTATTAAAACTCAGGACTCTGACTGGGAGGATGTGGATGTTATGTTAGATGTGGTGTTTAGTGAGTCAAGAGAAGCAGATGGT
The DNA here is from genome assembly GCA_013400835.1 of Zapornia atra. NCBI lineage: Eukaryota > Metazoa > Chordata > Aves > Gruiformes > Rallidae > Zapornia > Zapornia atra. Next base: position 8,181 of record VZTU01029958.1, read on the forward strand.
TGTGAAGGCCTCCAGAGCCCAGGTTGGTTTGGCCTACAACTGTGCTGGGAACAGTGGATAACCATGTTGCAAATACTAATCCTGGTTGGGACCCGAACCAGACAGAAGCCTGGGATTCATTGGTGCGGAACAGGCACTGGATTGCATACTGTTCCCAAATCAATCAATTGGTCTAAATAGTATAAAATTAAACAAGATAGAAAAGAACCCCCTACTGATTTTTAAAACTGATTATAAGAAGTAATACAGAAACACACCCCTTTAAACCCTATCTCTCAGGAGGGAAAGGGTCAGTTGAGATTCCTGGTTTTGGGACAGTGAGCCAGACTATCAGGAAGAAGTTACAGAAAGTGCAAGGGACAGATATTGAGAGACTTGGAGAAATTGCTGGAGACTGCTTGGCAAGTGTATCAGAATAGAGAGTGAGATAGAGTAATGGGCAAAACAATTGCCAGTGCCACAGTGGCTGCCTTGAGCACCACAGAGAGCCAGGGATCCTCCCGAAACACCATTGATGGAGGGACAGTAGCTACAAGAAGCAGTTTAAGTGCCCCACCTAGGGGAAATCGCCCCCTCCTGAAAGATCAGGGTGCTTACACCAAGCAAATGAGGCACTGGAAAAGGGACTGCCCGAGGTTGGGCAAGCCAGTGATGGTAAGTGATGTAAAAGACAACTCATGGGGACCAGGGGAATCTTCTCTCACAGAACCCTTGGTAAAACTGCAGCTAGGGAAAGAAAAGAAACCTGTAGAATTTTTAGTAGATACAGGTGCCACATTTTCAGTATTAAACCATACCATATTACCGGTGAGCAGGCAAACTGCTAATATTGTAGGACCAACTGGACAGGCAGAGAAGGCATTCTTTTTGAAACAATTAATATTCAAAATTGGGAAAAGCGCAGGGTTTCATAAATTCCTCTACCTGCCTGAGGCTCCTAAACTACTTTTGGGAGGGGACTTATTAGAACAATGCCAAGATAAGATTTAGAGACAGAGAAATTCAATTTAAAATACCAGAAGGAACCACATTGAAATTTTAAGTTTGGCGCTTATTGAACCCCAAATTAGGGAAGAAGAAATTATACAGGATATAAAAGACCAGGTATACCCAGGAGTAGGGGCCTCAGTAAAACCTGGAAGGGCTAAAAATGCAGAATTGGTGGCTGTTAAACTAAATGAGGGTGCATGACCTGTGAGGGTAAAGTAGTATCTCCTGAAACTGGAAGACAAGCAAGGAATGAAAAACATTACAGAAGAATTTATAAAATTCAGATTATTAATTGAATGCTCTTCAGATTCTAGTACTCCTATTCTGCCTACCAAAAAGCCTGATGGCAAAACCTATTGGTTGGTACAAGACCTACAGGTAATAGATTGTTGAAGATTTACACCTGGTAGTGGGAAACCCATACACCTTATTGACTAAATTAAAGGAAACCTATGAATGGTTCCCAGTATTAGATCTGAAAGATGCATTCTTTTGTCTCACCTTGGTCTCTGAAGGCCACAATTAATTTGCCTTTGAATAGGAAGACCCTGATTCATGCCAACAAACCCAAATCACCTGGATTGTGCTACCTCAATGATTTAAAAACAGCCCCACAATCTTTGGAAGTCAATTAGCTAAAGAATTAGAGGCCTGGGAAAGACCTCCTAGAAATGGGATTCCTTTGCAAAACGTGATGGTATTTTGACAGCCACAAAAAAGAATGAAGATGTAAAGAATGGACAGAGAGCTTGTTGAATTTTCTTGGACTACTGGTTACCGAATCTCATTACACAAAGATTTGTGATTTCTAAGGGACAGGACAGCATGGGAATGACTGAAAAGAAGGTCCAGAACTGACCATGGTGAAAGAGCTTTGAACCTTTTTGTGAATGACAGGTTGGTGCAGATTATGGATCTGTAATTATGGACTTAGAGTTAAATCTTGATTGGAACTACTGAAAATTGGTCAGACACAATTAAAATGGACTGATGAAGCTAAGAGGGTGTTAAAAGAACTGAAATTGTAGCTAATGAGAGCTCCTGCTTTGGGCCTGCCTGCCTAATGTAACAAAGCCTTTCTGGCTGTTCTTGTATGAAAGGCAAGGAGTGGCTTTGGGAATTTTAGCCTTCTGGGTCCTTCTAAGTGAGCAGTAGTGTACTTTTCCATACAATCAGATTAAGTTAGTAAAGGATGGCCAGGATGCCTTCAGGCAGTGGTAGCCATTGTTTAGATTATTCAAGAAACCCAAAAATTCACTTTGGGATAAAACACAATTGTGCCTATTTCCCATGCTGTAACTTCAGTATTGGAACAAAAAGGAGAACATTGACTCTCGCCATCAAGGTTCCCGAAATACCAAGCAGTGCTGATGGAACAAGAGAATGTTGGAATTGTCACATCTACAGTTATTAACCCTGCTTCTTTTCCAAGTGATAAGCAGGAAATGGGGGCAGAGAGACCACCGAGACCATATATGCAAGCAGGCCTGATTTGAAGTAGGAGCTGCTGGAGGAAACTGAGCACACTTGGTATACCGACAGGAGTAGTTTTGTAAAGGATGGAGGTGTATGCCATGACCATCATAGACAAAGTGGGAAAGCAAAGTCACTCCCTAAGGGTACATCTGCACAATGAGACAAAATAATTGCTTTAGTGAGAGCATTAGAACTTACAGAAGGACTGCCAAGTGAGTATCTGGACAGATTCAAACTAGCCTTTGGTGTAGTTCATGCGCATGCTTCAGCCTCAGGTTAATATGTGCATTCACTCCCAGTTGGCCTTTAAGAAAATTAAGTGAATCAGGTGATGGTTTCAGATGGGTTTGGGAAAACACCACCAGGATATCAGTCTACTTCTCTGAAAATTGTTCTCTACGGGAACTCTATATTAGGAGTAGTAAATTGATGGGATGGCATGGAATGACCTTTTCACTATGCTCAAATTCATTGACTGTCACTGTGGTAACAGATGTCACCTTAAAATGCTGTGCAAAGGGACAGGACCCCCACTGCAAATGAAGGAGTGCTTCCTTTGGATTGGTAACTGGGATACACCAATGTGTACAAACGGAAGTGTTAATAGGACTCCTGGAGCGGTGGCCTCCTTAATGTTGTTAAACCCACGACCCACCGTGAATCGGAACCAACTAATCAGATTAACATCAACTTGCATAAATGTGGCAAGGATTAGGCAAAAGCGAATGGTGTTCTTTAACATCTCCTTTCCAGTGACACCGCCACATGAGTTTGGTATGACACCTGTAGGAATTGCATCAGGACTCATAAATTTAGTAGGTTTAGAGACTTTAAGGAACAAAGTGGGAACAGCAGGATTTGATGCAGCTTAATCAAGAATCAGGCTGAATGGATGCCAAACACCTTTAATCCTGAGATACAGACTTTAAAATATGATAAGGAGTCCTTATATCTTTTTAATTAAATTGCCCAGGTACAATCACCTAAAAATTTTACAAAATTTATGGGTTGGGCTGTTTGTACCCTACAAACTATGTGACAGTTGGAACAAAAGAATAAGGTGCAGTACTACTTAATGGGTAATAATGAGTTCACGTGGAGGAAACTACTTGGACAATGGGTTCACCCTAGACACTGGATAAAAGCCCATTCACAATGTGTGCAGTGCTATGATGTGTGGTGTGCAGGAAAACTGGCATTGTATAATGTGACCGGCCCTGAAATAATGTGTGAATTTTTAATTCTGCCAATACACTTTTCAGGTCAAGTGAACCTAGAATACTGGTTACCAGAATTCCAAGGGAAGTATATCAGAAATAATAATAATAAAACATACAAATTAGATCTTTATGAAACCACCCTTAACAGTACCTTTTGTGGACAACAATCCCAGTTACATGAACCCTGCTTGTTAGAATATTCTGTTAATAGTTGCTAATGGACGATCCAGTCTTCTAATGTGTTAAAAATATTTAGAGGTCAGTGCTAGATATGCGTGCTTAGTGACTAACAATTTATCAGTAGTTGAAGAATACAACATGACCACCCCATTGATAGGATGTCTTAAAAATATAACTCATTTAACTTGGCATGGACAAACATACTCATTCTTTGCATATACAGAAGTAGCAATGTTTTGGCATTATGAGAGCTTACGTTTACGTCATCCAAGTTTATCTCTAAAGAAATTAAACCAATTGAACCAATCTCAAGAACCTCGGGAGTATTTAAGGAAACAAAAGAAGGTAATAGTCAAACAGTGATAGCTAGACACAAACTTGGACTGTCTAATCAAATTGAATCTTATACTATCCATCACTGGTGGGATATCTTTTCAGGATACTCACCCTCTGCAGAAAAAAACTGAAGCATTTTAGTTCACCCACTTTTGATACTGTTGGTATGTGTTATTGTACTAAGAGCTATCAATTGCCTTTTGTCATGTAAGGTGAAGAGACTGACTATGAGAGTTTGGGCTTTGCCTAAGGTAATGAAATATGAAAATTTTATAATCTTTGTAAAGGACTTTATTCTTTCAAGAGGATGATGATTTTGGAAGGTCTGAAGTAATTTTCTAATGTGACCGAATGGCTGACTTGATTTTTTTTTAGATATCAAAGGTTAAATGAGTAAGATAAGCAGATATCCAAAGACATGATACACAAACACATGCATATTTGCACTAGCATACATGCTTCTGTATTAGAATCATGAAGCAACTATACTTTTTTTTTTTTAAACGAGCCATTCCCTCTCAAAACTTTAATTTCTTTTCCAAGGGGCTCCAAAGGAATCGCTCAGTGTTTTCAACTCAGAGTCCAGTGTTTTAAACCTAGAGCTGACTGGTTTCTCACAAGTGAAGAATGTAATTACATGACTCTCGTGTTCTTGTTAAAGCAATTGATTCTCATTTGTTCAAGAGCTCCTTTTAAACTTCACCTTGTTTGTTTTTAACTCATTTTTATGGGCCGGATTCAATAACTGAAGCTTTCACCTGTTATGCCAACTCCAGTTACATTACACATAATGTAGTGCAGTGAAATCATTCCTGATTGACAGCCACATAGCTCAGGGCTTGCCTGCACAAGAAAGTGAGAGCAATTTAGCTTAAACTTGCCTATACATCAATTTGGAAAATCCTGTGCAACACTTTAATTAAGGTTGGCTTATGCTTTTTTTTTTTAATCTTTTTTCTCCTTAGGAACTGACTCATGCTTAACTGGCGTAAAACAGACTGAAAAGCAGGTATCCATTTGGATTTTTTGCATTGATTTAACTTGATTGGTATAAAAAGTAGACCCGTGCCTTTTAGTTTCTCACAAGAATTACTTTCAACTTCCTATGCTTGTCTGCTACGGGCTTCCCTATGAAGAGACTTCCATGATAACGTTCAGTACTGAACAGAGTCACGGCTTCTTGGTTTCACTGCTCTTACACAGGCTCCTAGGTCCTGTAAAACCTGTGTAAACACAGTAAGGAAAGACCGCAGCCACAGCCTGAATTCAACAGTAATGAATAGCTCTGCTGCTCCCAGGCAGATGTGCACTTCTGGTTCAAGGCACAAGATGAAGATCAAGACAAGGTGAAGTATGAGGAACAGGATTAGGGAGATTGCATGCACACAGGGGAAGCCAAGGTTCCACTCTGTCTTTGCTCTAAGTGAAGGTTCACGACTTGGGTGTGTGCAGGATAAAGGATGTGGCTGAAGTCTGAAATTAGAGTGAACTTCCGTAGGTGCATGAATGGATAGGGAAAGTTAAGTGCGAGCACTGGGTTCCAACCCTAGGTTGGAAGATGCAAACATGCAATTAAGAAAGCTGGGAAAAGAGCCACAGATGAGACTCTGTTTTTACAGAGTCAGAAAGTGTGTGGCCCTGAATGCCAGAAATTACTGATGATCACCTGCTAACTAGGTCTGGAAAACCCTGGCCTCTGCTACCTCATCATCATCTTTCCAAGTGTGTTCTTTGTGGGTTCCCATGCAGTAGCGGTTTTCTTGCATCTCAGAACATACATAGTCGGTAGTAGGCAAGTAGGTCCAATTTTCTGCCAAAACCATTTTGTCTTGCCTTTGTCCTTCTTCTATGTTTACCATTGATCTATTATTTAAATTAATGCACTTATTGGCAGACTCATTCTCTTAAACATTCAAAATGTGATGCTTATCTCAAAATAGTTTGTAGAAAATGCTCTGCAAAATGTAATTATTTAATAGGACAGTTATTAGAAAGTTACTTTCTATTCTATACTCAAAGCTTAAAAAACACAACTTTTTGTTAAACATTAATTTTATTTGATTTTATGCCTTATTTCAGATTTGACTCACATCCATACACACAGGCACACAGAAAATGAAAAATTCCAAAGCATTCAGTACACTGTAAATTACCAGGGAATTTTTAAATTTTTATATTTCATTCTGGAGTCTGCTTTTTCAAAAGGAAAACCTAGAGACTAACAGTGACATTTGGAATTTTATTTCATAATATATTAAAAGATGCCATACTCCATGGCATCCACAGGTACATGCATAAACAGATTATGTACACTGTTTTATCATTCATATATCACATACATAAACCCATCAACACTGGGTCTACACAAGTATTAATGAGAGATTTTAAAAAATAAAATTTCAGTATGAGTTGTGTACTTTACCTATATGAATATATTCTATATTATATGTATAATATATTCTATATATAATGTGTAATATTAATATATGTTTAATATAGATAATATTTCATTATCGATATCTGAAATCTATATGTAGAAAACGTACCCCAACTATCTAATTCAATACTATAAAACAGTGGAAAGAAGTGGAATTGTTGATCACAACATATTACCATTACTGATATTTAAATGTGGAACTGATAACTGGTAAAATTAAACCTCTGTGGTCAAAAATAGTGAAAGCTGCAACATAGTTAGGGCATGAAAACAATGGAAAACCAGCCCTACTCCTCCAGAACAAAGCAAAGGAAAAATATTCCTCCTGTTTCACATTGCTGGAGCAACTTCATTAGCAATAATGCACTGATCACTGGTACTCATTTCACTAACCTGTGGTACAAACTTTTTATGACAACACTGGGTCTGCAAAATTTGGTCTACCAATGAGACACTCCAAAGATAAAATCTCAAGTCTTAATTTCAGCCCTGCTCTTCTAACTGCGCAGATTCTGCGTACCAGCTTCAGTGAAGGAGGATCATAGTTGGCCTTCTGCCACCCTCCTTTGCAGCCATAGCACAACAGTGTGCCTGATGCAGGAATAGGAAGGAAAACCTGAGTGAATTATACTCTACTCCAGCTCTGCCAGTCTGCTAGACAGCTCTGTCTGTGCATTCCTAACACCTGATTATAAGGTAGCTCTGTCACTGGGGTTGCTACCATGAACCTGAAAGTAAGCACACATATCTGTGTTCTCTTGAATATCAACAGACAAGGACTCTTGAATGGCATTCTAAATAAGACTAATAGAAAAGTATGTCAGGCAATCCAACAAAAGCCTACATTCACAAACCCATCACTGATGCTGTTTTCACCTTCCTGTCACAAGGCATGCTGAGCTCGATTCAGCCGCTGTGCTTGCATCTGTATCAATTTCTAAAGTCACCGAAATGTGTCTCACTGCCCGTATCAACAATAAACACAGTCCTTAGTCAACATTAAGAAGGAAGGCTCTGGTCAGAATTATAGACAGACAATAAACTGCTTTTTTAACCCTGTTTTTCCAGGATGATAACCACCCTTTTGTATTCTACTGCTTTGAGCATAAGCAAGCTACATTTTGAAGAAATGTATTCGAAAGTAGTTCTGATCATACAGCACTATTCTTCCCAATTGTAGGCACTTTTTCATCCTCCCACATACAACTCAAAAATAACTACACTTCACACAGCAGATGCAAAATGACAGCTTTTAGAAATAGATAATCTACTGTCACTTTTAAACATAGCTAAGACTCTGGATTAGTATCATGGGCTCACTGTCAGACTCTACTAAAGGATCCTTGTATAACTGTAGGCATGTGAGTATTTTTTTGTTTAATTACTCATGTTCAAAAGGGGCACAGGTCAACTTTTTGTACAGTGAGTGCTGTAGGGATTGAAACGCATCTGTGAATTATTCAAACATCAAATTAAGAACTACTTAAACATGAAGGAGGCAAACAAGTTAGGAAGCTGCGGTGGCCAGATTACATCACAGAACTATCCCCACAGCAGGGGAACTCTCAGATCCCGAGCAGCAATTCAAGCGAGAGAAGTTATCTTCACAGCAAGGAGATAAACGGTCTTCTCGCAGACTAATCAAACCATGTAAGCAAAGCCAAGAAGGCACTCCTGCCCTTTGCACTGTCACTCCACAAATAAGTTCCATTGACTATGCTTCCAGTGCGCACCTACGTTAACAACTTCCCTAAGAAAAGAAACAAAAATACAAGACAGATACGGAATTTCTCTTCTACTACTTCGGG
>VZTU01029962.1:761-46539 GCA_013400835.1 Zapornia atra
GTGCGGGTACAAGGCGGGTGTGCGTGTGCATCGGACCAGCTCCCTGCGCGCCCGCGGAGCCGCTGGGTGCGGGCAGCCTTACAGCGAGGGTCCGGGGTCCGCAAGAGAAGACTTCTCCTCCTTCCCCAAGCCCATCATCTTGCTCGCCGCCCTTGGCCGCGTTGCTGGGTTAGAAATGGAGCCGGTGGTGCGGGAGTTCCCGGGTTTGTGTGTGGGACGCCCAGAGCCAGCGCCGCGGAGATGTGCGGTGCTTCTAAATCGTGCCCGCCCGTTCCAAAGTATCGCTGTTTAGGGAGCACAGGTGTTAAGAAGTAAGTAGAAAAGGAAGGGCGTGCGATAGAAATGTGTCAGTATGTCATATCTGTACGCAGGGACTTTTCTTAAAAAACTTCATGACTTCGCTTTCATTTCTCCCACACCCTGGAAGCCCTGGGGCATCGGCAGCGTTAGAAGCTGGCAGTGCCTGGGGTTATGCAGAGTATGGTCTTGGGCAGTTTGTGTCTCCTTCCTTGCCTGCGCTGGCTGCTTTTCTGCCCTCTTTTCTGCCCTCTTCCCCCACCTCTGCTTCCCAGGGATGCAGCAGCTGAGGATCCGACTGCAGAGAGCTTTCCGGCACCGATCCACGCTCTGAATCTGCAGACAAAAGGCCAGTTTTGCAGACCTGGGCAGGAATAGTAACACCTTGGCTTGCTCAGCAAGAAGGGCTCTTGGCAGATGACAAAAGGCGTTTCTCCCTCTGGCAGCTGGGTGCACTGCTTGCTCAGTGTCCCAGCCACAGTTGAACGGCAGTGCCCCGTAAAGCTAATTTGTATTCTCAGTGTTTCGGGTGATCCCTGGTGCTGTGGGATTCCTGACCGCAGCGAAAAACACAAGCAAAGAGCTCAGCCAGTTGCTAGTGATGGGGAGGGAAAACAAGGCAGGGGCACGGCTGCAGTTAGGATGCTTCCTATCAGGAAGTCTCTAAAACCCGCTTTGGTAGATGGGAACATGCCCTGAAGCTGAAACCAGAGGAAGGCGAGTGTGCAGGTGTCTCCGGCGGCTGCACAGCTCTTCCTTGGTGTTTTGGGCTAGGTTGCTTCCAGGGTGAGGTTATCTCTGTGATGGCAGAAGGGAGGGGAATCAACTTCTTAAAAAGGCAGATAATGGCAGGACAAGGGGGAATGGATTGAAGCTAAAGGAGGGCAGGTTTAGATTAGATATTAGGGGGAAGTTCTTTACAGAGAGAGTGGTGAGTTGCTGGAACAGGCTGCCCTGAGAGGTGGTGGATGCCCTGTGCCTGGAGGTGTTCGAGGCCAGGTTGGACGGGGCCCTGGGCAACCTTGTGTAGATCCAGGCCTGGAGGTTGGTGGCCCTGCCTGTGGCAGGGGGATTGGAAGTCTGTGATCCTTGGGGTCCCTTCCAACCCAGACCATTCTATGATTCTGTGGCAGCTCTTCACCAGGACCTGGCAGCTGTGAGGCTGATCGATCGGCCCAAGCTGGGTGGAGAAGTTTGCAGCTGTGAATTTTCCATAGATGTAGGCAAACGGTGTTGCAGCTTCAGTGTTAAGCCGCTAGCATAGAGAGAGGAGGGTTGTTTATTTTTAATATAATCGAGTGAATAACATTGAACAGTTCTGCGATCTAACAGTGATGAATCTACTCGTTCCTTTGGTGCTGTCTCAGGCTGAGATTTTCCTCTGCTGTTAGAAATCTCCATAGCCAGAGATAAATACTGGTGTGGCCTCACCATTGTTAACAGAAGCTGAAGCTGCATCAGGAAGGGTAAGCCTGTGGGCATGCACGATCATCTGATGCCGTTTAGCAATGAAAGCTGGAGTTTCTTATAAAAGTATTCATGTGTTTGAGGTGCACTAAACTTAATCTGTTCCCAGAGCAGTGAGTAGCCAAGGCATGTACTCTGCCTGGGGGCTGCTGCTCTTGCATGCACAGAGTGAGGGTTTCCCTTGAAAGCTTGTGCCTGGAGATGGCTGAGCTCACATGGGTAGAGAGATCCCTTCCCAGCTTTATATGAACTGAGGAGCAGATGAAAGGGGCCACTGTGCTGAGTTTGCTGAAGTTAAGAGTGCGTTCACCCTCAGAAGACACTGTTGCCAGCTGACATGGGTCGAGGACACCAAAAGACATGCCAGAATTTTGCTGGGTTTTACAGAATTTCTGACAAGGTACACGTTGTATATGCAATTCATGCTGGAAACCCCGAGGGACTTCTTTGTGTGTCTTATCTGCAGGTAGCTAAGTGAATTTATCCTAAGTGATCTAACTTAAGTCTCCTGTATTTTAGCATTCAGATGCAAACAGAGAGCATCAGTGAAATGAATATGCCATGGAGCTTTGTCTTGCAAGCTGAGGAAGAGTTTGGCGTTTGGTGTGTTTGCCTTGCTGTGCTTTTTCAAAAGCAATTGCACTTTGTGTGGTTTAATATCTTTTACATACCAGCAGCTGATCAAATTAAGTATCTTTGACTTAGAACTCTTGCATATTTGGTACATAAATAGAGCATCATTAAGGATACTTGGTTTATGAGCTGTCTGACCAGTCTCTGGGTATACTTACTGCAGTATTTTTAGTACATTGATGTTGTCTTTACATTTCTCAGCAAGAATTCCTTTTGTTGCATGCCTTTCCTGTAGTACAGCCAGAGTCAAAATAAAATATTTTGAATTCTCTTGTCGAATCTCTTTTCTTTTCTCTCCTGACCTTCATTTTGTGGTGTTTACAGGAGGAATTAACTTAGAGAATATACGATTAACGGAACAAAAAAAAAGTAAATTGGAAACAGTGCCATAAATCCATCCTGCCTCTGGGCAGCACCTTTAATTGGTCCTTCTTTTGCGACTCGCTAGGAGCAGATTTTTTTGAAATAATGTTTGAAGATTCATATTTTTGGAACGATGGTGGAACTGATGATATTTTAGGATTTCAGGCTGATCTGGTGCTCAAGTCCTGCAGCCATGGGTGGAAAGCCTGGCACTGAGACCAATCCTGAGCTGCTCCTTGGGAACCATATTCCTTGTAGGTGATGTTCAGTTGATAATTGGTTAAATGATTTCAGCTACTGAGATGACCTCATTCCTTTACCTTCTGCTTTTNGAGGGGGGTGGGGGTGGTGGCAGCAAACATCAAAACATCAAAAGCTTCTGTTTCTGCTGAGCTCAGGAAAAAAAACAACTCACCCGTATGGAGCAAGGTGGTGGTGCTTACAAGGTTAAAACACTCATCTTCTGCTTGTCTTCTGGTGGCCTTAGCAGTCCATGCTCTGTGGTGGATGAAGCCAGTTTCCCAATTAACGCTGTCTCCATCCCATCTGAGGCAAATCTTGGGGACAGAAAGTGCAATTGCATATGGTCCAATGTTAAAACTGCATTGTGCCTTGTGCCTCTGTGTCCTGTTGTCCCCTCTGTCCCTCTTGGAGCTAGCGCTAAAAGGATGTCACTGATGAGTGCTCATCCTGGCTCCTGCCCGCTGCTGCCCACCAGGCAGGGCAGGAATGGGGTGGTGGTGTGGGGCAGCAAGGGTGGGCTCGGTGGCATTTCAGGTGTCACCTTGCCACTGTCATGGGGAGATGCCTTAGGCATTGCTCTGCTTGCTGCCTGCCCAGGGGTTCCTGCAGTGATGACAAGAAGCCAGAGCTCCCATGCCATGCGCAGAGTCATCTCCTGGGATGGGATGAGCCATGCCAGAGAGATTCCTTTGGACTGGGAAAGCCTTTTGGAGCAAATGGGCTCTTGGTGATGTGGGTAGGCTTTTTATTCCAGACATTGTTCTCTGAACAGAGACAAAGATGCTCTTTCACTCCAAGGAGCAGAGCCACAAATGTCCCTACCTATTATTTCTTGGTAGTTTTTTACTGCCATGGGTGGCATGCTGTGTTGAGATGGGTCACAAGGAAACTCTTGGTTTTCAAAGCTACTAAAACTCTGCTTGGTCTTGGCAGCTCTGCATATAGGCACATAGATCATGAAGGCATGTATAGGCGATGGAGCTGTTTGCTATAACCTCCCCTGCATAACTGAACAGCTTGCTCATTTTGTTCTCTGAACCCTCCTTCGTTACCTTCTTTCATTGCTGTGTCTGAAATTAGTTGCATAGGGGTGGGATCTATACAGCTCTTAAAGCATAGGAATGCTTCTGGGGCCGTTGGTCTCGGCTCTTTGCAGCGATTCTTCTGCTTTCCTGTTTTTACAATGCACAAAAGGAGGTTCTTCCAGGATGTGACAGAAAGCTTTTGAAAGCTGTTTGACCGTGGAATAGACTTAAGAAATTAATGCTTACTGCATGCCAGTCAGAGCACACGGACAATAATCCTAGTAATCTGTAGCTGTTTTGTCATATGCAATATAGTCACTTTGCTGACTTGTTTTGTGGTTCCTAAATGTGTTAAAAATGCAGAAGATTCCTGCCACCCCAACAGTTTCTGCACCCTAGCACTGGAAATGCATTTTCCTGTAGTAGGAAGATCAGACACCAGGACAAATAAAAGGGTTGATCAGTGAATTACATAAAAGTCTGTTTGAAAACTTGTTTCCAGTTCAGATTGCTTTGCTGTGGCCTTTTCTGAGGTTGTTTAAATTTGCAATTGCAGCAGTATGGCTAAGGGGGCATTGCTTAGGCTGATATCCCTGAGGTTCCTAAATGCTGATTGGTAAAGGTGGTTTATATCTGGGTTGAGGGCACCAAAGCCTGTTCCCACTGTCTGACAGATCAGCAGTTATCTCTGTTTGATAAAGGTATTGCAAACAGTGACCTGGATTGACTTTTTTGATTGACAAATCAAATAAATGCTGCCTCTAATTTTACTATGGAAATAACTGGCAGAGGTGCTGTGGACTGTGTATTCAGCGGCTTTCCCTCGATCTGTTTAATGAAATCAATCATTTATTGCCTTGGTTTCTCTATTTGTGTTTTGGCATTTAGGACACAGTATCTTACAGGGTAAATAAGAGCACAAGAGCAAACTTGTCCAAAGTATGTGGTCGGTAAATGCTTTCCTGTTGTGCTTGCTGTGTTGGAGAGTTGTTTCGTTTCCTCGATGAAATGGTTGACTGTCCTATGAAGCACAAAGCTTCGTGCATTTAGGAAGCACGATCAGAGTCTAATGAATTCTCTTACCAGGTGTAGAGATTTTACAGATGCATGCTGCTAAGTGTAATTGTCACTTTTCCAAGAACAAATGAATTGTGCTACTTATGCTGAACTCTGTGCTGCAAATTAAGAGTTGGTGGCAGCGTCCCATTGCATCTGGGTATTTTGCATGTCCTTATTAAAGCATTTTTAGCTGTAGATGTTATTCTTCATTAATGATAGCTTTGTTGATGACCAGTGGCATGCTGAGCAGGTAGAAATACAAAAACCTTCCACCAGCTTGTGTTTATTCTAAAGCTGTCTGCATTTAGTTGATATCCATATCAGCTCCATACCGAGCATTTGCTGCCAAGTGAGATGCTTTGGACAATAACTAAATGCACTAAGTTACACTTAACATTTATGAGAGACAAAACTTGCTTGTGCAAAGCTACAACAAACCTGTAAAAGCCTTTTTTTCCCCTGCATTTTCAAATTCTGCACTGTTTCAGGATGCCTTCATGACCCTACCCTTCAAGACACTGGGTCAGCTATTTGAACAAAGTGACTATTCCTCTCTGTTATCGCTCAGAAGCACTCCTCTCCCTCTGTGACCTTGAGAAGACTGTTTCATTTCTTGCTGTCTGTCTTTGCTGTGACTGGAGGGTAATTGCTTTCTTCCTATGTGCAAGTTCAGGCTGTAAAACTTAGACTTGGTTTCACAAAGGACATGGTCTTGATTTCAAGTAACGCTCCAGCTTTTAAGGAATGTCTGTGCTGATGGATGTCTCTGTTGATATTGTGGTTCTTAAGGATGTTACCAGTGTTAGACGAAAACTAACAAGTATTAATTTGCAGAATAATGTGGTTTAGCTTATTAAACTGAATACACCTCAAAGTATCTTATGGTTTTAGGCCATATGTTTAGCTAATTAATTCATAACATGTAACTTTGCCTTGCTGCTTGGTCTGTTCTTTTTTTCTTTCCCCCTCCCTTTATGCTGTTAGAGACTTGCTGGGAAGCATTTCAGATTAAGGCAGTGTTTCTGCTCTGCCCTTATTAGCTAAGGAGCTCCTATTAAGTGCTGGTTACAGGGAAATGCCTTCTTCCCTTAGATGCCGTAGGGTTGTAGGTTTGGAGCAGACTGCAGCTCAGTGGAGGAGCTCCTTTGCCTCTGCTGAGTTAAAACCACAGCATCTGTATTTAGGTAGAGGTCTTCAAGCTCTTAGAGATAAGCTAAAGAAATCTATTTGTACATTTACCACTATTTTATTGATTGTCAACGTAGGGGTCTAGTTCTTGAGCTGGTCCTGTGTCCTCAGGTTTGGTTTCACTTGCAATGCTGAAAACTTGGGAAACTGTAGACCTTTATACCTTAACCTTTATAAGCTTCCCCTTAGATGTGCTGTTTCTATGCACATAACTTAATCAGAAAGCTCCTGTTAACCTTTTCCTGAAGCATTACCTCCAGGTCCCTGGTGGCTTTTAAAAATGCTGATGTTTCAAATCATCGTTTTGAGAATCACCTCCTAGCCAAACAGTAGGGAGAACCTTTGACTTAAATAACAATAATTAAACTTTTAACCAGTTAGGAGGATGACATTCTCCAATGTTTAACATCACCCTGCCCTTTAGAAAAAGAAACTTGAGAAACCTATTTGCGTGCCGAAGTTCACATGGCGTGCTGGTTTGGGTGAATGAATGTGTTCGGTTCATTCATGTGGCTGCTCACATGCTTTTGAGCAGGACTTCATGTGGTAGCTGCAGGACAATGTTGGTAGAGGCACAGGGTTCTAGATTTGGCCTTGAAGGACTCAACGATAGTTGTGCTTGCATTTTCAGGTATATGCTGATGTGGATTGCTGGGCAGCAGTTGCTTATGGTGTGTACCTGTTTCTGGTTTAGTGGTTCATTTCTCTTTTGCAGTACTGGTGTCAAAAGGTCACTCTTAGCTGATTACAGCCCCTATGGACTAGTGCAAACTGTCAGCTGTTTGCCCTAAATCATGGTCATGCATATATCCCTTGAGTCATGTATTTGTCTCTCAGCTCACGCATGTACAGGTGTGCTATTAAGCTTTATGTTAGTATTGTGAGCTTGACTTACTTCATGCATGAAGGCTCAGTAATGGGGAAAATACCTGTACTTGTGTTGCAGTTCAGAATTTCCTTTTTTTCTTCATAGAAGAAGGAACCCATAAGGATCATTGGGCCCAACTCCTGGCTCCACACAGGGCCAGCCAGGTCAGAGCATGGGACTGAGTGCATCATCCAGACGCTTCTTGAACTCAGTCAAGCTCGGTGCTGTGACCCTGGGGACCCTGTTCCAGTGCCTAAGTACCCTCTCAGTAAAGAACCTCTTCCTAATATCCAGCCTAAACCTCCCCTGTTGCAGGTTCATACCATTCCCTCAGGTTCTATCACTGGTCACTAAAGAGGGGAGATTGGTGCCTGCCCCTTCGCTCCCCCTCATCAGGAAACCATAGACCACAATGAGGTTTCCCTTGGTCTCCTTTTCTCCAGGCTGGACAAACCAAGGGACTTCAGCCTCTCCTCGTAAGAAGGAAAATAATAATAAGGAAAAGATTTTAGTAGCTTTGTTTGCATTTTATTGACTTCTGCACCCTGAAGAAGGTGCAGCCTATGCTACAGCTGTCTTTGCAGCCTCTTGTTTGCTCTGGCAACAGCTGAGGTGGCCATGCTTGCCAGACTCAGCCACAGGCTGGGAAATTTTGGATGATTACTTCTTGCAGAAGGTCAAACTGTAGTGTAAGGGCTAGACAAAAACACAAGCATGAGGGAACACCGATGGTATATAGGTTGGCAGACCCGTTACATAAAGACGGAGAGAGATGGCACTGAGCAAGTCAGTAAGGAGTACTGTGTTTGAAAAGCCTTGTCTGTTCTGTTAAAAACAGGGAAAAAATAAAATTACAGGAAAAATTAAAAAAGCAGGTAGTCACGGAGAAGACACGATGTAGATAGCGTAGATCCCTGCCCTGGCAGTGCATTAGCTGCTGCTGCTTCTACTTGCTTATAGGTAAAAATTGGCATGAGGCATTTTACGAGCTGCTTGTCATGATAGTTTAGATGGCTGTGTCTCTGTCCACTGCTTTTGCAGCCTTTATCAGGTTCCCAAGAAATACTGAAACCTCCGGAGGTCTTTGAGGTCGTACTCAGGTCTTCTGCTTTTCCTTGGCAAGTTCTGGGAACCTCTGACTTCCCTACTGTTTCTTCTGCCCTTTCAAATCTGTCCTCATCTGCCTTTGAAGCAAGCAAAAGCAGGGTGCAGGTCTGACCATGCACTGCAGAACAAAAATAACATCCTTTGGTGCTTCTTTATATTGATTTCTTGTTCTAGCATCACTGCTAAGTGCATTAAGGTGCAGGAAGTGACCAGCTAATGTTGTTTTCAAAGGTTTTTCTCTTTTTTTTTTTTTTTAAGTTTATCTAATTGGCTCACTCCTAAATTCAGTACAGAGCTCATTTGGATAAAATATTCAAACGTAAACTCTAGCTGAGCAATTGCAGAGCTGATGAGAATTTCCAGTTGTGCAGATTGAATACTTCTTGGTTTGGTAAAAGCAGTCAGGATCAAATGATGCACCCACACAGGTATTGGTTGCATAGAGCACAGTTCAGTTTTCTAAGCGTTTGTGGGGATTGACTTTGTGTCTTAAAGTGCAAAACCAAGGAGCTGTTAAAATACAGATTTGAGTCCTGAAAGATGCCCTTTTTGAGAATAGGGGGGTACCCCCAGGTTTTAATCATTGTTTACAAGGTATGAAAAGCAGTCACATCCGAGTGAGTGCTTTACATCCTTTAGTGCTGTGGCCAAAGGAGAGATGTCTGTATGGCCTTGGGAGGGGATGGGCATATCTGAACCTGCAGTGGTGGAGGCTGCAGTGCCAACTGCACACATGAAAGAGCTTAGCAATTAAATTAAGAGGTTTTCCAGCCCTCTCCCCTCTTCGTTTTTCCTTGCTGCTGCTTTTCTCACTTTCATATTTCTCTCGGTATCTATTTTTCACACTTTGCCTTTTAAAAGCTTACTCACCTGCCACCCTGGGAGGTTGTTTTGCAGAACACAGGACCAGGGTTGGGTTTTGGGTTGAGCTGATTAAGAAGCCCTGATAACCTCTCGGTGCCTCTGACACATCCCTTCTTAAAGCAGCATTGCTTTGCCAAGACTCTACCAAATTCTCACCTAAGCTGTCCATCATTAACATCAGAGGAGAATGTTAACCAGATCTGGTTTTAGGGAGCTTTCATGGGGCTTTTTGCTTCCTCTGTTCCTCCACCAAGTACCAATCCCTGTGTGAGGCTGTGAAGTTGAGCATTTAGTTTCCCTGGTCCAGAATAACAGGTCTACTGAAATGGAGAGTCCCTTCGCTGCTGTTCGTTGTAGAGATGACACAGCTGTGTGGAGAACTTGTGTTCAGGGAGATGAAAACATGACAACTCCAACCACTGGAATTAATTTTTGATATTTGAAAAATTGGTTCACGAAGGAGTTTTTTGCACAACAGCATGTTTTGCTTTTATCGCTCAGTAAAAGTACAGAGCCGTGGTGGTGAGATGCTGAAGGGGGGAACTTTCAGAGCTGCCAACATGAATAAGCAATTTCATTGCCTGAAGCATCATTCTGTATCCTACGCAGCCTGTGCAAAGCATACACAAAATAGGTGCACTCAGAATGTAAAGCTGTGGGCTTGCCTGCTGAGCAACTTGTAATATATTGCCATCTGTATACTAGATGTGCACAGATTTACTACCGAGGCTTAAAGAGCTCGTCTTTTGCCCAGAGTTTAAAGAGTTGCTGTACAAGTGGGGCTGATGGAGTGCAATGGAATTCTTTCCTATCTTTTGCTCCAAACAAAATACAAGTATTTATAAAATACAGTGTTAAGTTAGGTTTTCACTTTGCTTCAAGTGGCATAGTAAGGGAGAAATCACTTTCTAGCAATGTGTTTTTTCTCGCATAATGAATTTCATTGTAAACTCTGGGCATCAAGCCAAAAAGTGTTTGGCGTTATCAGAAAATCAAGCTTCCCGTCGAGATCTAATCTCCGGCTACGGCACCCAACGTGTGTTTCAAAAGTCTAGTGAGGTGGTTGATAATCATTTCTTACCCTATAACATGCTTTAACATGGCTGAGAATTGAAGGTGATACCTCCCCCTCTGTCTTCAAGGTCTCAGCTGCAGGCTGGCCAGTGTATATTAAGAGTTTTAGGTCATATTCACAATCTGGTTAGCTTTTTGTTTCGATCTTTCCTGTGTATTTTCATTACCCCTGTTTCTATTGGAATATTTCTGTTGTGTTCAGGCTGAATCAAATGTTCAAGTTGCCTTTTCTTGGAAGAGATCTGTTATTGGTCTCCGTCTGTTGGGTTCCTCAATGGTTAATGTTCTCCCCCTTCCCCTTGAGACCTCTCACATCTGACCTGCCTTGAGACCACCCTTGGTCCTGCAGTTTTCAAGAGGGAAACATAACAGCATATCTTAAAATCTGTCTCCTTCCAGTTTTGAACATTTCAGGGCTTGGGGGTTTTTTGCCATTTGCTTTTTACATTGCAATAATCTGTCAGTTCATTCTGTTACAGAAGTTTCTTCAATATAATTGCAAGTTAGCTCTGCCTGACATTGACATAACCTGTGTGACCTTTCATTATTTCACGTTTTCTTTCTGCAATTCTTGCTCTTTTCACTAGAAGCATTCCTTTATGCAAAATGGGGTGTGTGCAGTACAGTTCATTTTGGCCTTTAATAGCATCTTAGAATTCTGCTTTGAAAATTCTGCATCTTTCTTTTTGTTTGTTTCATTTACCTTTAATTTCTACTATGGTCTTGGCTTCTTCCCAAGTGATAGGTTTGCTCAGCTTTGGTCGGGTAAAGACTTCTTGGTCACCCTCCTGTACCTATCTCATGCTGGTGCTTCTCCTGCAGTAAATCAGGTGGTGGGATGAACCCAGCTAAAAGCTGACCTTGGTTGGTTTTTTGGGGCTGCCTCAGTTTTTCTCTGCTTCCATCCAACTGAGCAGAGTGTAGGATGGGGAGGGAGTGAAAGCACCCCTTGCAGCAGTGTCAGACTTGTTCTTGGTTGCTCCAGCCACCACATGCCCCCTGGGTATGGTTTTGTAGCTATAGATCTGGCTGAATGGAGAAGTTGGAGCAAAGGATGAGGTGATGTGATGGCTGTTAGTCTGGGGGTTACAAGTGGGCATGGGCTGGCACCATAACAGGCATGAGCAAGAAAAATGCATGTGTGGAGATTGCTGCGTATCTTTAGGAACGAGTAAGTTGCTGAAGATATTGTTGGAGAGACTTTGCACAAGCAGTGAAGCAGAAGAGGTTTATCTGGTACCCCCTTCTCCAGGGGACTGCGGAGGGCAGGGTAGCTGCAGAAGAACCCTCTTGCCTGCTGGTTGTGCGGGAATCGGTTTGTCTCTGTATTCAAAGCAGACACAGAAAATTGCAGTACTGACCCAGCCTTTGCTCTGATACCTTTGAAAGTATAAAGCAAATGTAGTAATGGCCTATGTACCTTGGTGCTAGAGCTGGTGGTTCAGTCTAGCAGGGTTCTTCATTGAAACAGACTTTAATGGCAGTGGGGCTTCCGCTGCACCAGAAATTTCTTGTCTGTTACTGAAAGAAGAGAGTGGTGAAATTTTGGAGGAAACACTTAGTTGCTGGAATTACCTGCCTGACTTCTGCAGATGCCTGATTTTTAATTTTTTAAAAATATATTACGAGCTTGTACGAAACAGCCTGGCACTTACCAAATGTGTGGGCAGTGTGTTTTGGGGTGGGTTTTTTCCTCCAGTCGTCTATTTAAAGTTCATAGAGTCAGTGATAAGATCGCATTACAGTAATTTCCCTTTGGTTGGTTGGTCTTGCCCCCGTAAAACAAAAATACAAGAAACTGCAGCACTTGCCTCCTGGGGCACAGTCTTCTGATGATGTAGCATTTAGGAAAGTCCTGTCAGTATCAAAGAAAGGAGATTTGCAGGTAGAAGTGCTTTCTTTTCTAATTACTCTAGGAGTCAGCCATTGTTTTCAGGGGCCCTTGTTACAGCGATGATTTGTTACCCTGAAACTTGCTGATTCTCGGCAGTGGTTGGTTTGGCACAGGTCTGCTGCAGGTAAGGATGCTCAGCTCCTTGGGACCCACCAGGTTTTTCAGCCCTGAGCTGAAAGATCTGTACCAGCCATGCGAACAGCTGGCTGCATGGTTTTGGTAACACTTTGTTTACAGATGTCCTAAGTGTTGTACAAGAAGGGAAAATAGGGGGATGATCCGACTGATGCCATCTGTAAGAAATCTTCTGTCTCCTACCCCTTTATTAGGTCATGTTGTCTTCACTCTCAGTACTCCTTGTCAGTTCTGGGAAAGAAGAAAATAAGGTCAAAATCTTGCCTTACATAGCGTTAACTCCAGTAACCTCTGGAAGGGAGATCAGCTCTTCAAAGGTGGTTGCTCTTCTGAATGATGAGCATATTATTTTTGTACTGTTTGGAAGGCAGAAGGTTTAACACAGCAGCAGGGTTTTGTCCTGAGCAGCACAATGCTGTGGTGTAACAGTTGTACCTGGAGTAATTGCTTGGGTTTTTTTTCCCCCCTTCTTTTTTCTTAATTCTCAAAACGATAGGAAAAGGGACATTTTTGGTACCACCTTTTATTTAAAGCTGTCATTTGTACTTGCATCAGTTCTTGTGCTGGCGCTGTCTACTACCTGTAGCTGTGCTGTCTGGCATGATGTTCAGTATCTTAAAGCGAAGGCATCGAGTGTTGGTGCAGCTGCAGCCACGCAGGCTGTACACACAGGCGTACAGCAGGAAAATGGAAGAGTTTTAGGACTGGTTCCTCGTAGGATGGCTGGCTGTGTGGAGAAACAGTGGCCTGGCAAGCTGTAGCGTGCAGTTACAGGGTCAGCATGTGTCTGTCTTTCCTTTAGGCAAAAGCATAGAAATAGAAATTCCCTTCTATTGAGGAGTGTGCCTGACTAAGTGTATTACATGGATGGTTTGTGTGTGTGTTACAGCCTGGCAGGGTATTTCACGTCTCTTATAGCATTCCAGGTACCTCCCCATGCTCACGGGAAATGAAAGTAAGGACACAAATAAAAACATACTGGCACTTGCTGAAGGGTGGCTTGTGTGTGTGCTTTTTCCAGTGTGATCTGGTTCCCAAACTCAAGTGATCCTCCAAAAGGTTTCATTTATCTGTCTGAGCACGACAGGCTGTAGCTACACATCTTAGCAGGACATCTCAGTCTGGGTTTTGTGTGCTGTTATTCCTGTCAGATTTGCATGGTGTACCATTACCTTCACCCTCAGCTTTTGCAGTCTTCCTCTAGTTTCTCAGCTTTTTGTTGGATCGCTGTCAGCACATGAACCCCAGATAAGCTTTTTGTAGCTAAACCTTGTCTACTGGATAACTGCCCACAGCCATTTCTTGCTTTGTATGGTGTTTCACACGTGCAGGAGAACTGCAGGTGCTTTTATGGGTCAGATCGCAACCTCTTGTATGTCAGGCTAATAAATGAGAACATGATCGAGAATGACAGACCTGTCCTATACTTTCAGGGTTTTTTTTGAGATGTCCCCTGGGTTTAGACCTCAGCACAGCAGTATTTTGGTGGGAGGAAGGGGCAAGCTGGTGGCAGATGCTCTCTCAGTGCTTAGACTGGGTGCTGCTGAAGGAAATGAGGGTTCACCTGGGAGAACAGCCCTGCTTGTTAATCTTTATTCCTATTTGTTGCTTTTTAAATTTTAATATGCAATTATGAGATGTGGGTGTTAAAAATATGTCAAAGCTTATTGTCTTGAAGCTACACAAGTACTCTTGAACTCTGCTGCTAGTCACGGTCACACAAGATGAGGCTTCTCTTTTGTTTGGACCTGTTGGCTCTTTACATTATTAGAAAATGCAGCCTTTTGACCAGGAAGGCTCATTAAAATAGGCTTTGGGGACCGTACCTATATTTTTCTCTTGTGGAAATAAAACCACTGGTTTTAGTGAAGTGCCCAGGAGTCCCTTTAGTAAAGAGGAGAAAAGGAGTTTTTCAGACCTTCTTGCAGGTGGCACTTGAATAAGAGAAAGGCCACCTGAAATGAAAACTGAAGTCCTTTCGTTCCTCTGGCCTTTGCTTTTGACTCCTCATCTTCTCAGCTCCCTGTCGTTAGGGAGGCTCTCTTCCCAGGTTTCCTGTGGCTAGTTTGCCATTGTGAGCTACAGCTAGCAACGTTTTCCAATTGTGATACCAGCACAGATTTGGGGGGTGTAGGGGGCAGTAGAAAAAGAGGGAGCTTCAGATTATAACAGTAGCTGTTAATAAACACTCACAGACGGCCTGGGAAGGAGAGCTTTGTAGCAGTGCTATATACTAAGTGCTGCGCTTTGGCTTGCCTTCCAAATGAGTGAACTTGTAGCTCTTCGGCCATGTTTATATTCTCCCTCTTCCCATCAAACCTAATTTGTTCAGAGCCGCTCTTTTCTTGCTGTCCCATTTAAAATAAATTATAATTTATTTTTTTTTAAAAAGCATCTCTTTAACCTCCTGGTGGGAGTTCTCTGTGCAGCATCCTTGCACATTTTATGATTACATGCTGCTACAAACATGGGAGTTGAATAAACCTGCGTGCTTTGCTTTTTCTTCCTCACTTTATTTCTGTAAATACTTTCGCAATCTGCACTTTTAACAGCAATGCACTATATATAAGCTGGCAGCAGCCAGGAAGTTTCCAGTACCACAGTGATGGAATAGGGGCACAGCAGCAGGGCATAGGATACCCTCTCAAATGTTTTACTCGAAGAAAATGTGTGCTGTGGCAAAAAACATTTTACCATAGTGCTGAGGGATGCCAGGTCTGCTGCTGCTAATGGGGAGGGGAGCTTTGCAGCATGGAAGACTCTTATTTCTAGGTAAATGCATCCTTCTGGGATGGAGAGGTGGTGGTGGACCCTTTTCTACCAACTCTCTGCACTTCCATGGGTTCTTTTGTGTAGTTGCTTCCAGCTTATTCTTCCTGCTTGACCATCATCCTACTTGTTCTCCCCATGGCTGAAGTTGTCCCCTGGAGCCAAAAGAGCTATGGACTGCAAGGGGATGAAATGCACACCAATGTCCTAACCCTTGGATGCTCAGATCCGAATTTGTGCTGGTTTAGATCTGATGAAAATGTGAATAAAACTGCAAAGAAAGCCTATAGTTTGTCTAAACTTGCATATCTGAAGATTATTAGGCTCTGGTTTAATGAGCACAATTAGTTATTCCATTTTGCAGCATCCTTTCTTGTGTTTGTTCTGTAAAATACCTTACGCTGGTCCTGCCTGTGAGTATGAAAGCTCAGCACCCCAGGTCCCAATAAATCAGCAGCAGGCTGGAGTATTTGCTGCTGATGCATCATTTTTGCTTGAGATACATTGCAAAATAAAGTTTTAAAATAGTGCCTTGCATTTTAACAAAACTGAAGTACAAAACTGACGGCACTCGTACTTCACCTGGTTTCCCATCAAATGAATGTACTTTCAGATCAATATGGACTCTGATTTATTCTAAACTCCTTTTTATTATTAACATTAAGCACTCTTGGGACCTAAGAAGGTATTAAAACATAGCAAAAACAGGGAATCTGGGGGTGTCAGCAAGTTGAAAGGCAAAGGGAGTACATGTAAGGTGCAGTTTAGACCTTGAGAATAGAAAGGAGAAATGGGGCAGCTTTGGAAAATGGACAGAAAATGGTTGACAGCTTTGATTACCAGTGCTCTCTTCCAGTTCTCAAGAAGCTGAGTGTTTTCAATTCCAGTACTTTCACAAAAGCAAACAGCAGTGTGATGACTGTGTTTTCGGAGGAGAGAGAGTTTGTACTCTTGGAGGAGGGAAGAGAGTTACCTCTGCGGTGGCAGGGACTGGGCAACATCACTTTAACAAGAAAACACAATTCAAGATTTCCAAAATCAAGTGCCTAAAATTAGGCTTCGAAGTCCTAATTAAAGAACAGAGAAAGTGGCTGGTTTCCAAGAAGGCTGAGCAGCCAGGCCTGGTGGCGTGTTGCTCTCAGAAGCCAATGCGATTATTTAGATGCCTATTTTGGGGATTTTTTTTGGAACTCAAATTCAGGCATTTAAATGTGAAAACTGAGATCTGTTGTTTGAGGGAGTTCTTGAGCATCCGGCTGAGAGCTGAAGGATCCTGCTGAAAAGGGAACAGGCTCCCAATGCCTTGAGCTTTCAGCCCAAAATGTTTTGTTGCTGCTATTTGGTTTATTCAAAAAGGGTGGCGTGGGATAGAGGGGCAGACTTTTAGGTTTTCATGCCTAGACTTTGTCCCTGGAAACTGAAATTACTCCAAGAAGCAGCTCAAGTAACATTAAATTGCAACTGAAAATTTTGAAATCACTTTTTGGCTTTAACCCCCAGAATGTATTTTCTGTGGACAACGTAGGAGAGAAATTCCTTTGAAGGGAAGGAGCTGGTGAAATACTTGAGTATTTAGTAGCCTTTAGAGAGCAGTGACGTGTGTTAGAAGTGTGAGTTAGCACTGCTGGTAGCCCATATGAAAAACTTGCATAAGTTTGGGTGGGTTTTTTTAAGTACTGCAAGAAAAGCACATCTCTGTGTAGCCTTTGGTTTATATTTTTGGTTGCCTTGGTGGGGACATCTGTGGCAGGACTCGCATCTCCTGGATGTGTGGGTGGCCCGCTGGAGCGTTGTACATGCCCTGGCTCATAGCCCCAGAAGCAGACTGAGGATGTAAAATGTTCTGTGGATGTCCAAAATAACCCTTCCTAT
This sequence comes from Zapornia atra, assembly GCA_013400835.1. Lineage (NCBI taxonomy): Eukaryota > Metazoa > Chordata > Aves > Gruiformes > Rallidae > Zapornia > Zapornia atra. The sequence goes on from VZTU01029962.1 coordinate 17,620, forward strand.
CTAAATCTGGAGGTTTGGGCTTTTTAAAGTAGTACTTTAATGATTTGGTTTGATCTTGGAGCAAGGTGAAACTTCAGCCTTCATTATGTTGGTATTGCAGAATTGGAAGTCCAGTAATTAAAAGGACCTTGGAATAGTTTTATGAAAATCAATGCTGCCCAGAGATGCCTAATAGCTTTAGAAATATGAAGAGAACCAAGGATATGATCTCTCAGTGTGTTTGCTACTTCTTTGGAGTAGTGCTTGATACCACAAGAAGGCAAAGGCATAGTTAAAGTCAGCTCTGCTCTAAGTTTCCTACTAATGTATTTGGTCCTCTTAGGAGGTGCTCTACCTCCTGTTCCAATTTAAAAATGAAGGATTTTTTTTCCTCTCTTTAGCTGTGTCATCCAAATAACCTGGATGTGTCCATGCCACATACCACACAGACTGTGTGAATTTTCCCTTTTCTGCATGAAGGAGCATTGGACCTCAGGAGGTCAATGTCAAAGCAAACAAACTTGAAAAACACTTTTTAGTATCTTCTCTCCAAACCTTTCACCCCCCAGAGCCTCCAACTCAGTGTGCTCACCCCAGCTTGTTACCCCCACAGCAGGGCATGTGTGAGCCACTGAGTCTGCAGCCCCTTGCATCTCAGCTTGAGACTTTAAACTTATTCTTGCTTTGAGAAGTTAATAGTCATCTGGGTTTTTTATTCCTTTATGAAGTGTTCTAGTAACCTGTCATCTCTAATGGGCATGTGCAGCCAAACAGTGCTGTGTCTCTGCCTGTAGCATGCAAGTTGTAGATTAAGAAGTTGGATGTAACCCTGAAGAAGCTGAGACAGCTCGTACTGTTAAAAATATCAGTCTGATAAAATGGCACAGTTCTGCCCAGTAAGAGCAAACCAGCAATGTGAATGGTTTGGGATGTTTTCTGGGGAGGGAAAGGTGTTTGTTATTTTGACAGGGAGGAACTTATTTTCCTCCATCCTACAACCACGTAGCTGCTTTCTCTAGGCTGTTGAGACCTTCACCCTTCCATCTCCTCCTGCTTGCAAGTAACAGCTCCCTTTTGGGCTTCTACTGGATTTTTGTGCCCAAGCATAGACTGGTGTCTCATGGCCTCCTTGTGTGCTGGTGGCTTCCCTGTAAGCACAGTTCAGGTTTTCATGGTCCTCCGAACTGCGCCTTTTGGTACGTTGGGTGATCATCTGTCCCTAGGTAGGCTTCTGAATTCAGGTTCATGCAGTTGGCTTGACTACAGCTCAGCGCTTGGTTTTGTAGATGGACATGTTAGAAGCTTTGTTAGTAATCTTTCCACGGGTTGGTTTTTTTGTTTGTTTGGGTTGAGTTTTTTTGTTTGGTTTTGGTGGGGTTTTTTTGTTTGGTTTTCCAAACTTCATTCACTATCCTAAAAAATATTGGGGAAGACAAAAGAACTGGTTTCATGCTACTGAACATAATTAGCATTATCTGCTGTTAATAAGAAGAATGCAGCCCTTCTGAACATGATGTGGCAGTACAATGACTTTTGTGTGTAGAAGGAGAGAATGAGAAGCATGATGTATTCTTAAACCTGCATTGGAGGTCTTGTTTATTCCCATTCATGTGAATACACAGAAACCCTGAGAAGTCCTTCATGTACCTGTATGGAAGGCTCTCTAGTATCTGTAAAAATCAGCTGGGTTTTGTTTAAAACACCAGATATGTGTTTTCCTGGATTAAATATTTTGACTTGGAGTAAAGCCTCTTTCAGGTTGGAAGCCTGAGCGTGTCCAGACTGATCCAGCTTCCCTCGTGCTCAGGGACCTTACCAAACTGGTGACATTTGGCAGCAGAGGGGATGGTTTCTTTCCTGTCCATTGTGGAAAGGTTAGGAAAAAAAATGGTGTATATCTATAGAAGTACTTGGTTTAGAAAGCAATGTGTGGCATGATGGTGTGGGGTTTTTTCTGACCATAGGTACCAAAGAGCGTACCTCGCTGCAGGGTGACCTCAAGGTAAAGGAGTGCTGCTAGTGATCTACTCACATGGGTGGTCAACTGCAGAATCTGCTTACTTCCAGTACTGGGAAACACGCAGGTTACAGTGTTTGCAAATGGCAACTGGTTTCGTTTTTCTGGAAGTCGGTGTTCCTCTGAATTGGGAAACTATTCTGGTTAAAAAAGAACCCTTGTGGTGGCCGCTGTTGAAGCAGTGTTTAATGTTGTGTGGCTGTTGGCAGGAGACTTGATGCATTTTCACATGACCCCCTGTGGAACAAAAGCAGATTGTTTCCCTCTGTTTTTCTGTTACACAAATGAGTTCCTTTTGAAACAATTTCTTTTTCTGCAAATTCTGGAAATCGACACCAGGAGTAGTGCTTCCTTTGCTCTGGCTTTTACAATCTGCTGTCTGATAACGTTGGCACAAAAGGCTGCTTTGGGGTAGCAGCCCAGAAAAGCGGAGACCTCTGCAGAAAGCCTCCTCCTCCTGGGGAATGAGTTTTTCTTCCAGTTCCATGGGAGGGTTGACCATGGAGTTTCATTTCTTGCTGTCTTTGCTCTAGCTATGCAGAGTTCATTTCCGCTTTCTTAGTTGATCCATTTGTATATCTGCATTTTTGGTGTCCAGCAAGCAAGAGTATATAGCGCATCAGCTCTGAATTGACATTTATTTTTATTATTAATACTTTTCTATAACAAACCTTTCTTTTCTGAAATGAGCTCTCCCATCTGAAGTCTTCCTCCACAAAGAGCAGGGTTGAAGTCAGGCACAGATGGAGGTGGTTATGGGATGACGTAGTGCTGCGTAACTAAATCAGTCGCTACTGGATCAAAGGAGTGACAGGCAAATTTAGTGAGTGGGGATTTCAAGAAACAAATTGAGTTATCCGCTGGGGACTGCTTTTCCTGGGAATGTTTAATAGCTGAGAGATTAAAAAATAGCTGACAGTCTTGGGGTGGGATGGGAGAGGGGAAGGAGAACTTACTCTGGGTAATTTTATTTCTTCTTGGAAACCATATACTCATTTCTCACAGTCTTCCTGATAGTCATGCTTCTGGTAGCACAACATAGGCTTCTTGGTTACATTTCCTTATTCCTAGGACATCCTAGGACACCAGTGGGCTGGTGCTCTGGCTGTTCATGCAAGCACTCGCAGTTTGCGTGTCGTAGCTGGATGTCATCCCAAAAACTCATCTTCTTGTGAAGTGTGTACTTATTTGGGCTGGACTTCTTCAGTCAGAAAATAAAACCGGTATGAATCAGGACTCCAAAGGACTCCTGGTTATTTTAATCAAGCTCTTTTGTTTGTGCATGGTGACCAGATTCCAGGGAAGCCTCTCAGCCCTTACGTAGTCCAAAGCCATAGAAAAGCTTGATGCACGTGAAGGAGAAAGTCCTCTTCTGCACATGTCCCCAAGAGCCCCACAGCAAATGATGGCTTGTGGGTGCAGCCAGAAATCCTCAGTGAACACGTCATCCTCCTGCCTGGAGGATGAGGGTGGGAGGATAGAAGACTGTGCAATATACATGTCTGTATCCAAGCTCATTGTATTTCCTTGGTCCCATGGGAAGCCAAAGCCCCCTCTATGGGTCAGGCAGCTCCTGGTCCTTCTTTGGACTGGAGATGATGTTTCCATCCAGCTTGGCTTTTCTTGCTGGATCTGAAAGAAATGGAGGTGTTGGTTCCAGCTGACTAAAACCAGTGAACCTATTTGTTTAACTTGCATAAATCAGAAACCCCTTAGAGGCAGGTTTTCATGGGTGGAAGAGAGATGTTTCTTTAGCTAGAACAAAAAAAAAGAAAAGATATTAACTTCTTTGTTACTAGCAACTATGTGTAAACTTGTGCCCTCATTTTGGTTTGTACTGTGGTTTTGTTGACAGCTTATGTCTTGCTTACGTTTTTCCCCTGTAACTAAAAATTGCTGTTCGTATTAGTACTTGGGGGGTGGGGTGGGATGGCCCATCAAGAAGTGAAAACTGTCCTACTAAAAATGGATAAAATTAGTGAACGTTCAGTACAGTTCTGGATAGAAAAGAGGAAATTGGAAGGGGTGGTTTTATTTTGGTTTGGTTGAGGTTTTTTTAATCAAGAAGAAAATTATTTCCTCTTCTCTTGAGAATGGCTTTGTGTACAGTTGTCCCTGCTCATGTAAAGTGTTGCTGCTTCTTTCCTGCTTAACTTTCTGGAGGTACAGCATCTTATGTACCACAGCACATATACCAGGTGCCAGCCATAAATATTGGCCGTGTGAGGTGCTGACAGATGATATTTGAATTGCTCTCCTGTACTGATGGTGGATAAGTTTGATCTGGTAATGTCTTACCAACAAGAAGGTTTTGGAACTGGAGATGCTCCTGCCGTGAATTGCAATGTTTCCCTCCCTTGCCTCTGCAAAAACCTTGCTTGGTTTTATGGGCTGTTAATCAGAGCTGTAATCAGTCACCTATCTGCAAAAATGATAGCAAAGCCAGTTTTCACTTTTTTCTTTCCCCTCCTCCTCCCCAGCTAGCACTGCCAGCCATTCCAGCTCTTTGTTAAAAGAGCCTCATAGTATTTACTTGAGAATTTCAGTGTTGCTGGCTTTCTCAAGGTCCAGTCTTCCTCCTCCTCCCTTGCAGAGGGATCTTGCAAGATGTCATCCTGTATTTGCACTTAAAAAATACAGAACTAAAAAGAACTTCAGGTTAATCTGAATCCACTGTTTTAAGCTTCTGTGTATCTAGGTTCATGATTAAATACATAAGTGGGAAGCACTGCTCTTTCACCAGTGGCTCTCCCAAGACTAGAATGAGCTTTATGTGGTTTATATATGCTGGTTAATGTCCAGTATGTGTGGTGCAGTTTTTGCATCTTAGTAGTATTTTCTTTGTTAACCCTAACAGATGATATTCAGGCGATTTAGCTGTTTCCACGAGCTGAAGAACTAACTTTCTCCTCTCCTTTCCATTTCCATAGGTTGTAGAATGGAACTTCTGGATAAAACAATCAATAGCTACCTTGATGTTTGGCTTGGACCCAGAGGTAAGGTTTGTCAAAAAATAAATACAGACATAAAACTGATGTTAAAGTGCAGCTACCAGAGCCATAAGAAAGAGCTTCCTTCTAACATCTGGACTTTAACAGAAGACTACTTTCTTTGGTATCTGCAAAGCATCCAAATTTCTGATTTTGTAGTAAATGAGAAAGTCCATTCAGTGCTTCTGATCTTTTGACCTGAAGAGCTGCTAATTATCCAGCTATGACAGTCAGAGGTGCTATTCTTCTTACTATCACTTAAGCTCCTGTAGTTAGTCTTAGTGAACAACTTCTTTCACTCAGATATTTGCTGTCTTTTTTTTTAATAATTTAATAATAGCTTGCTTTGTATGTGTGTGTGTGTATTTGATTGAATCCAAGTACTCTTGTCCTCATGATTAGAGCTGCTAAGGAATTTTTCACTGGAAAAATCTCAGGGTTTTGGAAAGCATAACTTCTTTAAAACCATTCACAGAACACAATGGTCTTGGTAGGTTTTTCACTGGGAAAGAGTCTACAGGTGAAGAACTGCAATCCTAGTCAGCATGAGAAAGGCAGAGTCAGTGGGATGAGGACAGGTGGTGACCTTGTGGTGAGGGCTTCCAGCTGGGGTGGAGATTGCCCAATTCCACCTGGTCCTGACCAGGGGGGATTAAATGTCAGCATCCCATAAGGAGCATGCACACTGATGCTGCCCAGCAGCATGTGCTCTCCTCCCTGATTGCTTTGATAGCATCTTTCCTACCTCTTTTTTGTCCTGGTGAAATTCCAGTGGTGGTGGTGCCACTGCTTTGCAGGACAAGGTCCACAGGAGGTAGAACAAGCTTTGGATCCTTCAAAGCATGCATTCTGTTTGCTTTTAGTAGCTTTGTGCCCTTGTTGCCCCCTTCCACCCCAACCCCCACCCCCAGTTTGTTTAATTAGCCTGGATGTTCTGATATGACTTAGTGTGTATGTTGGCAAATGGTCTATATTTGTCATGCCTTGAAAATAATGAACCATAAAGGTGGAAAATCTAAACAATTCCCCAACTTTCTTAACTACTTCCTAACCTACACTTTAAGGCCTCATTTCTTACGCCCTCTAACAGCCTAGTCAGGGCTGTAAATGCCAACGGTACTTGAATTGTTCATTTATGGTTTTGGTAAGCTTGGTTTCAATCCGTTGTGCAGGACTTCAGTGAGAAGAGCGAAATACTGTGCTGTTGCTAGGTATGGACAGTATAGTTGTGGTTTAGAAGGATCAAGCGACTCCCCTGAAATCCTCTTGTTTGGAGTGGCTTATGTGTTTTTCCTGAGCAGTTGACATGTTGCCACCTGGATTGGTTAGTCAGACGGGACTGACGGCTCTGGGTGTCATGGCTCATACAAGGACTCCAAAAATTTAATCCTCCTGAGTAGCACCTATATGAGTCTAATTGGGTTAATATTGCTTAGAAAATAATTACCAAGGTCATGTGTTGATAACCGCAGAAGTTTGCTGGCTGTGGAGGACATAAGATGTGTACTACTGGGAAATGCTGGTTTGAGACAATAAGGGGGAAGGGGGGCTGTTGAAACTATTGTTTATAATTTAAGCCCACCTGAGGTATTCAGGGTGGAAGATCATTCTGAACTGTAATGAATATTTAAAAATAATAGTGGTAATGATTTAGGAATATCTTTGCCTTAGGAAGAGTATTCTTCCTGGTTTCGTTAACATCTGTATAACTAAAATCATGTTGTTTCTGAAAGGTTTTTTGTAAGGAGCAAAGTGGCCCTTAATAAAAGGGCTCGCTGCTCTCCCTTTGTCTTTCTCCAGTAAGTCCAACACTAGAAGCATTTTGAGTAAAGCTTTTTCTGGATGATCGAACTCCTCCCTTTACAAAAAATAAGTGGTTTATATGTTTTTGTTTGTTTGTTTCAGATCCCAGAGTAAAAGGATGGCTTCTTCTGGAGAACTATACACCTACCTTTATCTTCTCAGCCTTGTACTTACTAATCGTGTGGCTAGGACCAAAGTACATGCGGAATAAGCAGCCGTTTTCATGCCGGGGTATTCTAGTGGTCTACAACCTTGGACTTACATTGCTTTCTCTGTATATGTTTTATGAGGTAGGAGAAAAGGGGTTGGGTCGGGGTTATTTTGCAGTATCTATTTTAATTATATTGGCTTATGTTGAAAATTATTTATGAGGACAGTCCTCCTAAACCTGGGGAAACATCTGCAGAAATGTTGGCAACCATTCCCCAGTGTCACTTCTCAGGGGAGAAAGATGTAGTTGTAATGATACTTCTAAGGATAGTATGAAACAAACCTCGGCTTAAACATCTGTGCTGACCTTGCTTAGCGATGTTTCAAACGCTTCTCTTGCTCAGTGCAACTGAAGGCCTGATCTTTCAGCATCAGTCTCTCCTTCAGTAACACCTCCTTGCCTAGAAGTCGTTCTCAACCTGATTGCGCTGGTGGATTGTACAAAGTACTTTGTAGCAAAACTACCGCTTGATTTGGAGCACAAAATGTTTTTAATTTAAATTACTATGCACAGACTCTTCATCTCTATTCCTGTAAGATTGCAGTAGCTTCTCTTGTGTCATCTTAGAATCATAGAATTACAGAATGCATTAGGTTGGAAGGGACCTTTAAAGGTCATCTAGTCCAACCCCCCTGCAGTAAGCAGGGACATCTTCACTGGATCAGATTGCTCCGAGCCCCATCAAGCCTGACCTTGAATATCCCTAGGGATGGGGCGTCCTCCACCTCTCTGGGCAACCTGTTCCAGTGCCTCACCACCCTGATAGTGAAGAAATTCTTCCTGCTGTCTAACCTAAACCTGAACAGCTCTAATTTAAAGCCATTGCCTCTCATTCTATCGCTACATGTCCTTACAAACAGACCCTCCCCAGCTTTCCTGTGGCCTCTTCAGGTACCAGAAGTCTTGTTGAAACAATTTCATCAACACGTTGTGATTCATCTGGTTTTTTGGAAGTTAAAATGTGACCATACAAATAGATTTCAAACTGAATTGGACTTTCTGTGGACTTTTTTTTTTTTTTGTGGTTGGACTCGATGATCTTTGTGGTTGGACTTTATGATCTTAAGGGTTTCTGCCAACCAAGATGATTCTATGATTCTATGATCTTTTCCTAACAAAATGAAGACTTAGACAGTATAAAGTTTTTCACTTCCCAGAGAGCACTTTAGCTTCTTTTATGCAAAATTGTATGTTTTTTATTAAAGTAAAATGAGGAGCTATGGCAGGGCAGTGTAAACAAGAATGTGGTCAGGAAATGAGTGTGTGGCTTTAATGTACAGAATACTCTGGCTTGCTTTCAACCAAAAGCTTTTTTTTTTTTTTGGCATTTACTTAGAAGTATGTGCAAGCTGTAATTCTCCTTTAAGTTTGTAGTTAATTCTATAGTGTTTTGCAAGGCGAATGTTTAGATAAGAAGCAATTAAAATTTAAAGTTAGTTCTTTTGTGCAGTGAATTGTCTGGTCAAAAATTACTGAGTTATTAAGAACTTTGATACTTAATTCTTTGGGGGGAGTGGTTTTGGATTCAGTAGGTACTTGAAACAACTTGCATTCTTGATGTGCTTCCATTTCTAACCTCCCTGTCAGGATGTTATAAGCCAGAAAAATTTGTCTGTTGATCTGTTTCATTTGTGTAAAATAATCATGTGGGCATCACCTGCATTATTTTGTGCAGTTGTTATTTATAATTATATAATAATCTATTGTTTTAACCTCCAATTATGCTATTAAGGGTTTACAAGTGCAGACTTCTCAGTTATACTGTGTGGACAAAACTCTCGAGATAGCCAGTCTTTCCTCCTTGAATACTTGGAATGATACCCACAGTTTCAAATGAAAATTACCGTAGTATTCTGCCATGTTACAAAACTTGCTGATAAATTTATAATAGAAAAGATCTGAACTGTTGGTCTTGTAAATACCTTTTTTTGCTAACAATGGACTGGTTACCAAGAAAGGACTATTTTGCTTAGCAAAGCTGAGAAAGCATGGGATAGATGAGTGGACAGTGAGGTGGGTTGAGAATTGGCTGTCGGAATGAGCCCAGAGGGTCGTGATTTGAGGAGCAGAATCTGACTGGAGGCCTGTGACTAGCGGTGTTCCCCAGGGCTCGGTGTTGGGTCCAGTCCTGTTTAATATCTTCATTGATAACCTTGATGAGGGAATAGCATCCACCCTCAGCAAGTACGCCGATGATACAAAGCTGGGAGGAGTGGCTGACACGCAGGAACACTGCGCTGCCATCCAGAGAGACCTGGACAGGCTGGAGAGCTGGGCAGTTAGAAACCGGTTGAAGTTCAACAAAAGCAAGTGTAAAGTCTTGCACCTGGGAAGGAACAACCATTTGTATCAGTACAGGCTGGGGGATGACCTGCTGGAGAAGAGCTCAGTGGAGAAGGACCTGGGGGTCCTGGTAGATGACAGGTTGGCCATGAGCCAGNGAGGATAGGCTGAGTAAGTTGGGACTCTTCAGCCTTGAGAAGAGAAGACTAAGGGGGGACCTAATTAAAGTCTATAATTATCTTAAGCAGGGGATGCAGGGGGAATCAGCCAGCCCCTTTTCGGTGGTCTGTGGGGATAGGACAAGGGGCAACGGCTGCAAGTTGGAGCACAGGAAGTTCCACACCAACATGCAGAAGAACTTTTTCACAGTGAGGGTGACAGAGCCCTGGAATAGGCTGCCCAGGGAGGTGGTGGAGTCTCCTTCTCTGGAGATATTCAAGACCCGTCTGGACACCTATCTGAGTCATATGTCCTAGGGAGCCTGCTTTGGCAGGGGGGTTGGACCCGATGATCTCTTGAGGTCCCTTCCAACTTCTATGATTCTATGATTTATTGTACGCCGAGGAAGTCCCCACGCTTGTAACCAGCTGAATAGTTTTCATATTGTGAAGGAATGAGACATCTAACATGCCGTCACTATTCAGGCTCCTCTTTCCTATGTAGTGAAACACTTCACATCAAAGTGAATATTTCTCTTACTAGAACATTATCTGTATGGGAGTGTTCATTGTTATTGTTGTAAATTTACTTTCTCTTTACAACTGGGAATGCACAGAGCTACAGTGATGTGAAGGCTATTAAATAAACTCCTGACAGTTGCAATGAAATGTGTTTGGCAGCACTTACAAGCGAGATGAGAGGGCAAGCGATGTTCTGCAACCAGGGACTGATCCCGTAAGAATGCTGCCAGGTAGAGAGCCATGCTGATGTAACACTGCGCTGCTAGACCTGTGCAGGGGAGAGCCAAAGGGCCAGGTGGTAGGGAAAAATTCTGCTTCACACACCTCCGGCTACGTTCTGTAGCTGTAGTGCCTCTGCAATTACCTGTGCCAGTGCAAGGCAGGCAATACCCTCACCTGGATCACGTCAGTCATTGAAATCTGGCTTTGAAGGATTAACCAGGTATCAGTGGCACTTTATAGTGCATGTGCTCACTTCTAAGATGAAGTGGTGAAGAGCAGCATTCAAAAAAGAGAGATGTGAATCCCTGTTCTCTTCCTTGTTGTCACTTTGAGTTTCAGCTGGATTAAACTTTTTTCAGTCCTGGTTAGAGGAAAGCCATAGAACGTGACCAGTTACAAACTTGTTTAATAGCCTGTCTGAAAATAAGCTGCTTTAATAGCTTGTGTACGATACACCTGAAATGCTGCTTTGGAGTTTTTCCTGGGTTGTAGCTGCGGTGGTTCAGGTCATGACTCATCACATCACAGCTCAGTTTAAATATTATATGACCAAAACAAGATGTTAACATGAGGCATCCTCCCAGTTATGATGAAAAAGATAACCTACTTGGTTTTCTGACCTTTACTTCTGAATCTTGGTATGCAATAACGTGGGGAAAAAAAATTTAGCATGGTAACTCAAGTTATTGTGCGCTGTTCAGTCTGCTGAGGTAATATAATCTAACCTTATTTTAAAATCACTAGAAAGCTTATAGCTCTTACTTGGAATTCCTAAGATAGTCGTTTCTGTGTGTACTTGCTATAAATGTTTTATTTGGGCATTTAATGACCGGACTGAGTTCTAGTACCAGCAGAACAGAGTAGTAGACTGTGCTTGTCCCAGATGGTATCAAAGGCACGGCAGACCTCGGGGAGTGGAAAAGGTTTCTCCAAGGCTGACCTGTCACTCCATACTTTGGGAACAGCAAAAGGTCATTAGGGGCAAACAACGATGTTTTATTCTGTATAAATCTACAGTGCTTGGACTTTGAGGGGAAATAGCACTCCTTACTTGGGCAGGGGCAGTGAGGGGTGGCTTGATGGAGAAGGTGCATATCAGGGCGGCTGGCAGAGGGGTTATAGGGTATGGGCTAATTGCCCGCTGCCTGGCACGGCTGTGTCCATAAGAGCTGCAGGAGTAGTTAGAGCAGCAGAGACAGCATCGCTTCCCATGTCGCTGCTCTGCACCAGGGTGATGAGCTGAGTTATCTTGCCGTGCTGTGAGTATGGCTCATGCCTCTCGAGCCCCAGCTGGGTGATTTGACAAAGCAGAGAGAGTGACAGGTACCCAATTATTCAGCATGCAGACCTGTTTTATTTTGGGGGTGTTTGTTAGCGAAACTAGGCCAGATACCGACCACCCAGACTTACATTCAAGAAAACTGGTCAGTGATGAAGGCTTACTTTCTTAAGTGATCTTTTACAGCCTTTTTTTCTTCATCTGAAAAATGAATTCCCTGCTGAATCTGCCTGAGAAAAGTCTCAGGTTTCCCTGATAGGGGAGATGAAGGGCATGCTGTAGGAAATGCATCCTAGGAGTAGTACCCTGTTTTAGGAAGGAGGGGATTCAGTGAAGAGGTGCCGTAGCATGTGAGCTGCGAGTGGCAGCTTGCTGCCAGGCTGGTCTTTCCTCTCCCATTTTTTCCTCTACAGGTCCCAAAGCACCCTTATCTCTGTCCTGAGGTGACAGCGTTCATGTAAAGAAAACATTTCATGTCTCCACAGGCTTTTGCTTTCTTTGATCAGACATGTGAACTTCTGCTTCACTTCATTCTAATCTAGCTGTTTTGAAGCTCGTGAACCCATCATGCCTTGACAGCATGATGGATGCAGTGCTGGGTCCCTTATCTGCCCCTCTCTAGCTAGTTGCAGGCTTTGGTTTTATCACAAAAACCCCAAATCCTCCCCAGTAACATCTCCTGCAGCCCACTCAGACTGGTGTTAGTGTGCTGGGTTATTTAGGTAGCAAAGTAGATTAAAAAAAGGACACACCACAACATTTTAAAGAATTCAGCAATGGAATTTCAAAATTAAAGCAATATAAAAAAAAAAATTAATGTAGGGGAAGGAAGTACAAGCTGCTTGAGCACAAAAGCAGCTTCAGGCTGTAGGGTTTTCCCACTGAGCTGAGAGATTTTTCTGGACAGGTTCATTTCTTGAGAGGAAGTACAAGGCGTCTTTGGTCATGTTACGCTTTAGGTATTGGACGTGTGTCCCTTGGAGGGAAAGCTCTTTAGTTTCAGTGTGCTAGCCTTTACCTGGGGGAAGTTTATGGACCACAGCACTAGTGAGGGATGCTATTTGGATTAATGACAATATAAACATTGTGATTATCCCTCTATTCCTAACACTTCCTTGAACTATGAGAACAGGATGGAAACATCTGTAAGCTCTTAACAACATGATCACAGCACAATGTGGTCTTCTGTCTGAGGGACTGGCGGGCACCCACGAAGCCACACAGGCTTTCCCTTGGCGCCCTAAGCACGGTTTGGTGCAGGGCTTGCTCCAGGATGTAGCCAGCCCTTTAGCAGGGATCACTTTTAAGCTGGTGTGCTTTGCAGAGTCGTGCCTGTCCTACGGCCAGGAGAGGAATCCTCCCGCGGCCACCTTCCCTTTGCTGCTTGGATAGAAAAATTGCTTGGGTCTGCTGTTGATGTGCATGGCTGCCCTGCTCTCGCTGTGGCAGGGTGGTATTGATTGATCTCTAATACATGAGATCATTTGGGGTCTATATGTTATGATATAACAAGATGTCTTTTTCCTTTTTTTTTTTTTTTCTTTCCTTGCCCTAAATAGCAGCCATAATTCTGTAGCAGAAGGTCAAAAATGATGACCTAGGCTGACTGGGTATTTTAAAAGCTAATTTAGGGGAAAATGAGGCATGAAGGAAATAACACAGAGAAGAGGTAGGCCATTAAAGTGATAATCTTTATTGTATCATTTAGAATTAGCTTCCCATTTACAGTTCAGAGCAGCATTTAATCGCACCAGTTATTGTAGTCCTTTAATGAGGCAATCCTTTTAAATGACTTATGGTACAAGGAATTTACACCATGGCTTTGCAAAGGTATTTTTATTGTGCATGAGCATAGGTAAGTCCAAAACCAGACAACTTGCTTGTACAGGGTATTTGTCTCTGCCTTTAAAATTTTTTGGGGGACACCTAACAATTCCCTCTTTTTTTCACTTGAGAATCCTCTAAATTTGTTCCTTCTCTCCTTATGCTATCCCCAAGAGGAAAAGCATCTTTATAAATAACATCCAGTGATGCCTTCTGTTGCAGTATTAAAGGGGAGCTCGCTTTTGTCCTTGTACCCTCCCCCGGTCCCACCCTCAGCCTGCCTCACCATCTCCCACCTGTGGATGGGTGGGATGTAGACACCAAGCTTGCCTCTTGCTTCCTGGGAGATTTCAGCCAGCCTGTTTTGAGCCAGCATTTTCAAGCAGCAGGGTCCTCGTCATCCTCTTGTGACTAGTAGCTGGTCGTTGCTCTTGAAAGTGATTCCATCGTGTTTGAGGTGTTACTTGTTATGCCAGGAAGTCAGGCAGGCAATGGCATATCCTGTGGAGGAAGTCACTTGTCCAGGGAAGGATGTAATGTCCTCAGGATAAGTGAATTATATTAAGAGGTCTTGAAGAATCACAGTAAGGTAAAACATCAGTTGTTAGCTGTTGAGGATAGCAACAGTAAAGATGTGGTCTGTTACACGGTTGAAAAAAATGTAGTTCAGTCTCTGTGTATAAAATTTTTTGGAAATGTAACTTTTTCTTTCCAAAAACAATAATAAGAAAAATATATTTACTTTGCTTGGTTGTTCACTTTGTCCAATAATGAGATCATGAGCCAAGAGGGAAAGACGTTTCTTAAGAATCTGCCTGGAATACGACTGGGCAAAGCACAACACACTGTGTGGGGTAAGTGGGGATAAGATGCTACCGCTCATTTTTATTCTGGTATACCCCACCTGCAAGAACTTTGATTCACCCTCCACTATGATTCAGTCAGTGCTTGGAGGTTGAATTCACCCTAATGCCCCACTCAGGTGCCCGTGAATCCCTTGGCACCAGACATCTTGGCAGAGCCGCTGTGGAGGTTTGCATGTGCCATGGGGTGCAGCCTTCTCCCCAAATGACACTTTCTTCTTTGATCTTCTCAGCTGGTGACGGGAGTATGGGAAGGAGGATACAACTTCTTCTGTCAGGATACGCACAGTGGAGGAGAAGCTGATATGAAGGTAATGTAATCGAGGCTTACAGCTAATAATGTTTCACATTGTCCCCTTGTGTGTAAGTGGAGAGCAGAACAGTATTGATTATACAGATTTTGTTCAAGCTATATGCTTTTTTCCCTTCCTTTTACAATACAACAGACATCGCAGTGTCAAACATATTAGTTAATCTACAATATACTCATGGTTGGTATTTTGGTGAGTGATGATCTGTAAATTTTCAAAGTGTTCCCAGGTCAAAACCCTAGGATTTGGTCTTCAGACTGTATCCAGCTGCAGTATGTTGTGACCTTCTCTTTCTGAGATATGGTGATTGTTTCTTCTGGTCGCTGCTCAGAGCTCTCCTTACAGAAAGCACTGTGGGACCAACTCTGCTTAAATACTTTCTTGGTTTTTTTGGGACACCCCAGGTGCATAACAATAACTTCTTAAAAGGTTTCTGCATCCCATTTTCAGCTGTAACTGTGGGTTTGTACCCACAGATCTCCTGCAGACAGATGCAAGGCTGCAGCGTTACAGATCTCAGCAGCATCTTCAGTCCAAGTAGTACATAGTAGAATCTGGATTTTAATTTAACTTAGGTACCAACAGGGTTGAAAGCCCCCACAATGTGCAGTGCTTCTAAAACTTCTTCCTTCATTTCCAGATCATACGTGTCCTCTGGTGGTACTATTTCTCCAAGCTCATCGAGTTCATGGATACCTTCTTTTTCATTTTGCGGAAAAATAATCATCAGATCACTGTTCTGCATGTCTACCACCATGCAACGATGCTGAACATTTGGTGGTTTGTCATGAACTGGGTGCCTTGTGGTCACTGTAAGTACTGGGTTATGGTGGGGAGCACTTGCAGTAAGGGCCTCATTTTGGTTTTTTGGACAAGCCGAGCATCTCTGGTACCTTCAGCTGCAGGATTTGTTGTGTCCATATTAAGCTGCTCCACTGAACTGCAGCTGTTGCAGAGAGTTGCAGTTACTAAGCCGCAGAGCTGCCAGTTAAGGCATGCCGACATAGTTTGCAGAGTTTGCATGGCAGTGTGACGTTTATCAGTGCAGTAGTCCAGCTCTGACACCCGTCAACCTTATGTTCTCTTTTTTTGTGGTGGCTGCAGATGCTCTAATGAAAGATTACACTTTTTCCAAGCCAGAGCCAGAAGCTCGTTCCAGCTGCAGGATGGCTAATCTTGTCCCTGTATCTGTCAAGCTCACTGGAGATGTTACTTTCTTCATTTAATCTCATTATACCAGTAGCCATAACAAATTATTTCAATTAAAATCTTGTCCCCTGAGCGCTAGTGAACTTGATCAAATACACCTTAAGTGGAAGATTTCCATGTGTCTCTTGTCTGAATCCCACTGCGCACTGGCTGTCGTGCTTCGATGTCACTGCTGTTAGCTGGCATCCAGTTTCCTGACTGCATTAGTGTGGCTTAGCTGTGGTTCATATGTGCAGCTTATGGATACTGGCTTTGTTGAACACTCACCCAAGAGAAACCTTTTGAAGTCCAGGGGAAGTGAGCTACCAGCAGCGCAGACCGAGAGGCTGGGTTGCTCAGGAGTCTGCTCTCTGAGCCAAGCAACATAGAAACTCATATTTGTTTCGTGTTGTCAGCACAACAGTGAGTAATGCTGAACCTATAAAAAGTGGGCATCTGGAGCCACGTTCTCCTCCAGGGAAGTTGATCCCTGTTTATACAGCAGCCAAAAGTGCAGATACTTGGAGTCTATCTGGTGTTTGTGTGGTCTTGCAAATACTTTTGTGCTATTTCTAGTGATGTGTTTTTCTTCTTCCTTTCTCAGCTTTGTGTTCTCAAAGTTTCTTTAGCAACTAAAGGTGCTGTAAGCAAGGACAAATGAAATGGGTATCTTGCAATTTCTGACGATATCTGTTGCTTTTGGTTATAAAAACCAAAATAGTCTCCTGCCTGGAAGGAAGTGAAATAAACCTGAAATTAGATGGGTGAAGCGATCAATTGTTTGGCATGTTTACGTGCCTCCTTTTTATCAGTTTCCTCAGTTCCCTTGAGAAGCCAGAATGTAGATGTGAAAAAGAGTAAATTGAGGAAACAAAAGCAGAAAGCTGGTATGAACTGCACAGCTGCAAAGCAGCTCAGCCAGTCCATTGGGTGAGCAGAAGAAAAATGTGGGGGAGGGGGGGAATAAATCTCATTTTTCTTCTAAGAAAGTTTTAAATAGTAACGTTTTGAACTTATTTTTGTAGGTTCCATGAAACAGCATGTTCCTGGTAATGCAGTGTACTTTCTTTTTCCTTTGCCCTTTTTTTTTAGCTTACTTTGGTGCCACGCTGAACAGCTTTATCCATGTCCTCATGTACTCCTACTACGGATTGTCTGCTGTTCCAGCAATGCGTCCATATCTGTGGTGGAAGAAGTACATCACTCAGGGGCAGCTGGTGAGTGATTAGCTCTTCAGGGCTTCTGCAGGCTCTTGTATTAGTGATGGGGTCCCCCTGTCTTTACAGAGTTAGAAAATTTTGGCAGGGGGTAGAAGAAGGGAGAATGAAGGCTAATACTTTCCACATCTTTAAGTACCTAAATCACCTCAGAAATCCAGCTTCTGCACCTCTGTTTGTTCTTTTTTTGGGATGAGGGGGAGCTGGGGACTGATGGTGTACACAGATGAGTGCTGAGACCAGCAGGGTCTTCCTCCACTGCCCCACGGTGTGTGGCCAGATGTATCTAGGAGTCGCAGCACTAGGTCTTCTGGGACTCACTGGCCAGAGAGGAGGGAGAAGCTTTTCTTCCAAGCCTGCTTGAACTAGTGCATTCTTATCAGCATGATTGCTCAGGCTGGTGTTGAGATGACAGACCAGAAACCATGTGCAGCTAACAAGGCCCTTCATTCTAGTCCCACAGGACAATGGCTTATGTGTCTCATTTTTGCATGCAGTTGCAAATGGTTTATTAAAAACTGTTCAATATTTCTGGTCTCCTTCTGCACTTTAAATGACCAGATTTTTTTCTCTTGTAATTCTGTGTTGGACTCCTTGCATCCATTTGTATTGTTTCCTGTGTATACAGTGATGAAGCCTGAATGCTGTGTGCTGGAGGTGAAAAGAACAACAAAACTGAGCAATATGGTACATGCTGTAATGATACTGCATGAGAAGCACGTTTCAATGTGTATAACGTGTCAGAGCACCATGGGGAAACCCAAAACAGGGGTGTTCTGTCTTCCTATTTTGTAGGTGGGGAAACTGAAGCCTAGAGATAGACTATGAGAAGGACTTTGAGGTGCTGGAGCAGGTCCAGAGAAGGGCAACAAAGCTGGTAAAGGGTTTGGAGCACAGGTCTTACGAGGATCAGCTGAAGGAACTGGGGTGGTTTAGCCTGAAGAAGAGGAGGCTGAGGGGAGACCTTATCACTCTCCACGACTATCTGAAAGGAGGTTGTAGTGAGCTTGGGGGTTGGTCTCTTCTCCCAAGTAACAAGCAATAGGATAAGAGGAAGTGGTCCCAAGTTGTGTCAGGGGAGGTTTAGATTGGATATCAGGAAAAATCCGTTCACCAAAAGAGCGGTCAGGTGTTGGAACAGGCTGCCCAGAGAGGTGGTGGAGTCACCATCCCTGGATGTGTTCAAAAAATGTAGATGTAGCACTCCAGGACATGGTTTAGTTGACATAGTGGTATTGGACAGACAGTTTTGATGATCTTAGAGGTCTTTTCCAACCTTAAAGATTCTCTGATTCTGTGAATTTTTTGTTATCTTCTGCCTTGCTTCCCCTCCCCACTCCCAGCACTCTCTCAGAGCTGTGAGTAGGTCTAATAACCTTTGTTGGTGATGATTAATAGCATTTGCTATTCAGAGTGTTGAGTCTCAAAAGCTCTTATTTTTTTAAGCACTCTTCCTTCCTGAGGACGCTAAGTACTGTAGCAGTGGGATCATTGCTTGGGGGTGGGGGTTGCTTTCTATGTTGGATTTGGGGTTTTGTTGGTGGGTTGTTTTTTTTTCCTTCTTCCAGATTTAGGCACTGTTCTTCATCCTGGTTGTTTGCGTGCCACAGAGTGCGAGTGTCTTGGTGCTTCAGTTGCTCCCCTGGCTATTGTCACAGCTGCTTTCACTTCCTTGCCTGCTCTGCCTGCATAGCTGCTAGGGCAGCAGAATAGCAGAGCAGAACACAACACTCTTTCCCTTTTAAAATAAACATTCCCTAATCTGGTAGCCTTCATGTAAGGATGGATTTTGCCTAAGGCCCTCTGTAGCACTTAAGCCCAAGCTCTGCTTTTCCAAAAGAGATAACTGAAGATAAACCCCAGTCTTCCTTCCTGCCTCTATGGCTTCCCTGCATTCTTACACTGGAGCCATGCAGTCCTTGTCAGTGGGAGAGGATCACGGGATCCGTGTGTAAACCCAGTGGGCCCAAATCTTTTGCGACGGAAGCAGTGAGATGCATATCTACTCTGTTAGAATGGTAGAGCCAAACCCCAGTGAGCTCTCACTAGGAAGAAGGTGGTCTTTGTTCCTTAGCATATTTATAGCTCAATTCTACAGAAGTTACTCTTGTGCTCTAAAATGGAATGATATTAATCAACTAAAAACACTTAAACAACAGAATACCACAGCCTGACTGTCTGCCACACTCGGGTTTACACTTAACAAGACAGAGAAGATAAACTTGTCAAACGCACAGCATTACATATTTTCGACTTGTTTTAGAAGTAACTCATGAGATTTTTGTCACTAATGGCACTTTTTTTTTCTCCTTACGTTATTGTGCTCCATTTCTCCTCCTCTTTTTTTTTTTTTTCTCTCCCCAGACTCAGTTTGTCCTGACAATCTTCCAGACCAGCTGTGGCGTTGTTTGGCCGTGTGCATTTCCTCAGGGGTGGCTGTATTTCCAGATTTCTTATATGATTTCTTTGATTATCCTCTTCACAAATTTCTATATTCAGGTAAGAGTAACGCTTGTCGACTCCTTGTATCTCTTGGGAAGCTGTTTATGGAAAGATGTGCTTGAAAAGTCCTGTTGCTGTCTTCTCGTAATATGTGTACGATCTGAAAGTACTCATTGGTTGGCCCTCTGGTTTTGAATCTTCTGATGTTTTATATCTGCAGTTCAGAACAATTAGTAATTTCATTAAGCAGAGTGGCACAAAAAGGCATTTTAATAATGCAAACAAGGGAGAGGAAGAGCTTTATAATAAGAAACAGCTTTCCAGTCTGAAATAAAATGGCAGCCCGTGAAGTAGCCAAAGGAATTGTTCATTACTGCTCTTAGAAGGGGAACTACTTCTTTTATATCCAGGGGAACTTCCCAAACTCCCAACATACACAAGCTGGTTTTGGCTCACCTTTACCGGCGTTTGCTTGTATTTCCGCGTGGAAAATTGGCATTTTGAATTGTTTTTCTACAAAAACTGATTTCATGTCTGAACAGACCCAGACTTGGTATGTGCTGTTCTGAGTAAACAGGCACTGAGCAAAGACGTACCCGTCTTCAGAAAATCAAACCAACACAGCACTGCCCCCAAACCAGCAAACTCTGTTATGTATTTTTAAAGTCTCTTGAAAGATTTGAGCGTTTTGGGTCTGGTAAGAGTGATTCATGGGGGGAGGGGTGGGGAAACATAGCAGGCTTCTTTATCTGATCTTATGCTTCTTAAAATCAGCCCCGTGGTCCGTATCACTCACTGTGTATGAACATGCTAATCAAATGTGATAGTACATTCCCAATATTCCTTGACTTCCTTCACAAATTTTACTCATATATTAACTTTTAACCGTTTAACTTTTTTTCACTCACATACTGGAGAAGGCTTTTGTCGGGTGACTGAGCCCCTTTCACAAAGACTAATTCCTGTGTATTTTTTCACCATCTGTATATTTTGTTGGGGTGTCCTGTTAGCTTTTTCTTTTTCCTATGTTGGCCAACACCAGTTCCTTTCACATTTCTGTCTCTGAACTTCCCTTACTGTTCTTGTTTACCTGCTTCTCTGCCTTTGTTTGAGATAGTCACCTGCTGTGCATCAGACCTCCTTCCTCACTTGTCATTTTGAGTATATTCTTCTGCTATACTCCGCTCCTAAAATTGCTTCCCTTGTTGTGAATTTACTGTTAACGCAGCACTACCAGTGCTACCCATCATACTATCAGGCCTTTTTCTTTCCCAGTGAACTAATTCTCCTGCTGTGATGAATGAAAGGCGTAGTATAGCCTCACATGCAAAAAAATGGTAGAGCTTGTTACACTCTGCCACCATCACAAAGTCTTTAAAAATGATGGATGCAAGTTTACATCTGAGTTTCTTGAGTTACTGTGAGGAAGTGGTTATTTATATCTTGTTAAGCAAAGCCATGTGTCCTTCCGTATATTCTAGACTTACAACAAGAAGGCATCCTCGAGGAGGAAAGAGTATCAGAACGGCTCTACGGCCACTGTGAACGGGTACACAAACAGCTTTTCTTCCCTTGAGAACAATGTGAAACAAAGGAAACAAAGGAAGGATTGAAGACCAAACTGAAAAACCATTTTGATAACCCCAACAACAAAATCATCTGATTGTAAGCACAATAAGAGTTGTGCACTAATACTCTAACGGCTACTGTAACTATTCCTGCCTAGAATAGTGTGATTTATGTAGGACTTAACCAGTGCAAACACCCTAGAAACTGTATAAAGAACATAAAAGTAGGTTAAAGTTTAAAAATAATTCTGGGCTGTCACTGACCCCGCTATAGACTGTGGAAGGGAGTATTATCGTAGTATCCGACACTGCTGTTGCCTTACTAGTCAATATGATAGGTGCTGAATTATGATTCACAATTTGAAAACACTGTAATCTAAACCTCCATTTTTTTTACTGTAGATCATGCATGTGATTGTAGAGGTAATTTGTACGATGCTGGTTTCAGTAGATAAACACACATGCCTTAAATTAAAAGCAGGGCCCAAAGCTTATTACTGGTTTAAAAATTAGGGTATGTTTCAACTTTTCAGTCGACTGACTTTTTATTAAAAAGTCATTTAGAAGAATCCATTGATCATTTTACTGTTCTGTACGTGATACACGGCGTTCCGTATCTCCTACGCGATACAGTGAAATTGGAAATGGCACATTTAGTTTTGTATATTTGGCTTTAACTGACTGTAGGGTCACAAACCAGATGGAAAAGTTATTTTACCTTTTTAATAGATCTTATTTTTTTATTTGAAGTATGTCACTAATGTAAAATTAATTGGCGCTTACACAGTCCAGTAAGATTTAAATATTGTCTCTAAGGTTTAGAGTTTATACAGGGTGGACCCATCTATTCTTTCTTCTTTTTTTTCTTTCTCTTTTTTTCGTATTTTTGAGAATTCCTAAAAGCTAAATGAAGAGTGGTTTTTAATATGGGAACTGGCAGAATTTCAAGTGTTATTACCATAGCCATATCCACATTTTAGGAGCTACTGTTTAAGTCTGTGATGTATCCGAGAGCGTATTTAAAAGCAAAGACAGAAAGATGCTTTTCTGATAGAGTCTGTATTTAAGTTGGTATCTGTGCTGTTCGTTCTTCATGTAGCACATGTTCATTTTTAAAATGTGCCTAACACAAACATGGGTGGTTTTTGGGGGGGGGGTTTTGTGGGCTTTTTCCCAAACAAGCAAAGTTAAACGGTCTAAGTCATATCTAATGTTTTTTAAATGTTACTGAAATGTGCTGGAAGTGTCTGTTTCTGTAATGTGAGTTGTGTATATCACCGGTAATGTTCTGGCTTGTTATCTGAGGATTTGGTTTGAGTGCTTCTTAAAGCTACTCCCCGTGTAAAAGCCTGCCTTGCGCATATGAGGAGTCAGTTGCAAAGCCAATATCTGTTGCTGGTATTCTGGTATCTGTCGTGGTGAAGTTTGGCTTATGAATATCTTATTCATTAAGCTCTGAAAAAAATGAATAGTGCAGGACATTCTGCTGGTCGTAGCTCAAGTTTAACTATTTGTTTTTTGATATTTATATAAATGCCAGTTTTAACTTTTCTTTTTCTTTTAATTAAATCTTTTTTAAAATTTTTGCACATCTCTTAGGGAATTATTAAGTTCTCCTACTAGCCTTGTGGGTTTTCATTCCTTGTTTTGAAGGAGACAGTGTCTGTTATGTTTACATTATCAAAGCTTGTGCATGTGTCTTCATTTCTAGGTACTGGTTTGCAGAGTCTTTACATAGCTCAGTACAGCAGCTATAATGTTCAAAATAGGCTGTCTAAATGTGCTAGAAATAAACCCTTGGCTCATCCGAATATACCGACGTTGTTAATGTTTGACATGGTTTAATCATTAAAACACTTTTGATGATCTCTGCCTGAATTCTGGTGGGTTTGTACGGATTTAATGCATTGCTCCATCCCGTGTCAGGCCAAGGAAGAGCTGTCATGGTGGAAGGACAGCGGCAGATACCCACAGAAATTGAGCGTAGCAGAGATTTGACAGCAGATGCCTTACAGAAACCTGTGGCTGTTGCTAAATGCTGTTCCCTTGCCTGACTGTAGAAATACTTGTCTGTGTGATGGATTAAACCTCCTGCCGGGGTCACTGACTCACTTGAATGCAGAGCAGCCCGAATGGCTCCCAGACGATGAATTCCAGGAGCAAAGCTTAATATGGCCGAGAGGGGCTTCCTGCCTCAGCTGCCCTGTCTGTAAAATGGGAATAATGCAGGAGCATTTTTTGCTATATCCTTACAGCTCCCCTTGCCCTGAAGGATTGTTTCTGAGCCCTCTCTGATTTGAGTGTTTAATCAGTGTGTTGCAACAAGCCCAGATAACGTGGTGATGGACTCAGGAAAAACATAACTACTTTTGTCAGTGTCTTCTCGCTTGCAGGCTGTGAAAACAAGAAACCTAGGTGGGGGAAATAGGTTTTGCACTCAGATGTCTCATGCTATGCTGGTCTCCTTTGGGAGGGAGCTCCATATGCCTGAAATGGTTGGTAAGACTGTTCTGTTTCCTACACATGCAAAAATCAACTTGGAAATTGAGTAGTTTCTAAGCAGGACTCAGTAAAGTGCAGTTCTTTGGATGAGGAGACAAATCTACAGGGAGTACTTAGAAGGCAGAAGCTGCAGCATCATCTGGGCTTTCTCTGGTGAGCCAGATGAGACTGGGCTGCTGCCCTAAACCTAACCTTCAAGGTCAGTAACACACAGTGACAAAATGAGATGGTTTGTCACCATGTAGACCCAGTGACTGTCCAAAACTGACAGATGTGGGTTTGGGAAGATGTGTAGCATCAATAATTTTTGTACCTCCAGGGAGAAGATTGTGGCTCCTGGGTACTCTTCTACAGTCTCAGCAGCAACTGAAAAGTGTCTGAGAGCTGTAGGGGTTAGGTCAGGCATCACTTTACCAAAACTGACAACCAGACTGGTGGATGGAGGCAGGAGCCTTAGGGCTGCCCACCTATCTCAGCTTCCAGTGCGTTCCCTGTCCTGGGGCAAGTAGCAGCCTTTGGATTGCCTCAATTCCCTGATTACCTGCAGTTCTCCTAATAGATGTAACTGCGATTGGCACTTGGGACAATAAACTAGTCCTTCAAAAAGACTTTACAAGTTGTAAAGGCTGAAGAGATGAAAAAAAGACCAACTGCTACCAAGGGGATAGAGAGGTTATATGTAAAGTTGGCTGGGGAGAATGGAACACTTCAGTACCTATTTGCAAAGGGTGAATGCCCAAGCTTCAAACTGTTACATTAAGATATCATGCAACTCATGAGCTCACCAGCTCCCTTCCCATACTCAGGTTCTATAGCCCGAGTGATGGAGGGGGAGCTGCTATTAAGTGGGATAGGGAATGGGATTGGTGAGCTCAAATGCCCAGAATGTTAGCTTTTCTTAGGGCAGTCCTGGCATGAAGGCCCTGAGTATTGTGTCAGGGAGGTACAACCCACCCCTGGGGCTGGGGTCACTCTGGCACTGGGATTCCTGAATTGGCAGAGGGTAGTGGAAAAGCTAAGAACAATTCTGGAAATGCAAGAAATCTTTGTGGTTGTCCCTGTATTTTACTTAATGCAAGGCAGGTATTAAATAAGCACTGGACCTTCTGATAGGACTTCTGCCGCTAAAACTGGGGCAAAGAAGCCCCCACAGCCCCAAGCCTAATAGAGAGCTGTTCTGGGGTGTTGCCTCTACTTCTGATACTTGGTAGCTGTCCTGGTAAGTTGACAGACATGTGTATGTGTTGGGTGAGACTGGAATGTATGTTGTTAAAACCCATGCAGTGTTCAAAAGAGAGATGTAAAAGTAAGCTAGACATTGAAGAGAAGTATAAATAATCAGAGGCCAAGTTCCTTTGGCAGTGTGGGTTCTGCTGGGATTCCCCCTGAACCAGTGCAGGGGGTGATGAAAATATGGATAGAGATCTTGTGTTAGAGAACTGCTGAGAGCTCTGTTGGTACAGAAGATTAACGTGCATAGCTGCTGCCATCCTCTTGCCAAGAATTACTGAACCAACAAAGATGATTAGTCCTAATCACCAGGATGTTGCAAGATCTGGTTTAAAAAGCAGACTTGAATTCAATTGTTGTCTTTGAATGCATTTAATTTAAATAGATGGATATACAAAACAAGATCCATATGTTTCTCAGTTTTGGTAGAGCAAATTTGAATGAGCTGCAGCAACTAGAGTCCCAAGGGTCCCCATGACAGGGCAGTAGCAGAGGCATTATATTTTAAGTCAAAAGGGTTTGGTGAGGTTTTTTGGTTGTGGGGTTTTTTTTGTTTTTTAAAGAGTGTGTTTTAAGTCAGTCAAGCTGGGATTTGTAGAAGGAGGAAAAAGTACTACGTATCTTGTATTTTGAGGAGATATATTTAATGTAGATGTCATGTTTTCTATAGGAAGAATGGGAAAAGTGATACCTGGTAACTGGTAGACTTGATAGTCTGATTTCAGTATGATGAAAGGTTTCAGAGTAAATTGGAAGAATCGTTGAGTACAAGGAAATTAACAGCAAATGGGAGAAAATGTACCGTGTTTTCTGGAAGGAAACACACTTGACTTACCAATATTTTTGTTTAATAAAAAAATACATTGTAGACAAAGGAAATACATCTTCCATTCATCTGGAACAGGTACTGTCTTTAATTGCCAAAGTGATTATCTGAACTAGAGGGTGTGGTGACTAGCAATAGGATCTATGGACAAACAAGGGTCAAACTGATGAGACGTCAGTTTGTCTCAATGCTTTCAGCCTGAAGGGAGCCCACCAGTAACATTTTTAGTAATGACCTTGGTATAAAGAGTAGGAATGTTTGCAGATGACAACACGAGGATGCACTGTCAGTGCCAAGGAAGATTACATCTACAGAAACAACCAGGTGACCTTGGTAGCTGGAGTGAGAGATGGGATTAGTGTAAATCCCCTTTAGAGACCAATAACAGAATTTCAGCTGTTTCCATGGGAGTTTCAGTTGGAAAGGACTGTTCAACAGCCTACAGGTGCTACTATTAAAAGAGGATGGGGAGGGGTCTTACTTGTTCATCAGTCCATCTTTAGTGGAAAAAGGAATGTGCTAGAGCAGGGGAGTGGGGCTCTGGTAGGACTTCCTTTTGACGGATACACATTTTTCCCTCACTGTGATCTCCTCAAGAAAACTGATTCTGAAAGATGAGTCATACAGAAGAGTTACTGGGATGGTTGGAAAACCGAAGAAGTCTTGCAACATGGGAGTGTAGCAAAGCCACGGTTGAGAAGCAGTGCAGCAGCAGCCTACACAGACATCATGACAATAGACAGCATGAAGAAAAATGAGTTATTTTAATTGTGTTGACACAAAACAAATGGGTACAAACTAGCCAAAAGTAAACTTAGGCTAGAAATTGGAAGAGGGCCTTTGTTAGTGGAATATGGCTCTGGAGCAGCTTTCCTGTAAGAGTAGTGTTGAAGGTCTGTGGGACTGATTTAAGAAAGGGCACTGGCCACTTCTAAAGGTTGTAGGACTGGATAATGGGACTTCCTGGAGTCCCACAGTGTGATATGACCAAAAGCAGATGATACCTGCTCTGTGAAACCATACTTAAGAAAGGGTAAAACACTGCCCAGCAGAGAGAAGTGAGGACAAATATGTGAGAAACAACCCTGCAGAAAACCAAGGTGAGAGAAGGAGGAGGGGAGAAGGTGCTCCAGCTGCCAGAGCAGATTCCCCTGCAGGCTGTGGAGAGGACCACACCAGAGCAGGCACCCATACCGCAGCCCGTGGAAGGCCACATGGTGGAGCAATTGGACATGCCCCGAAGGAACTGCAGATTGTGGAGAGCCCATGCTGGAGCAGGCTTGTCCTGAGGGACTGCAGCCCACAGGAACAACCTGCGCTGGCGCATGAGGAGGAGGGAGCAGCAGAGAGAAGCTGTTATGGACTGACCACAACCCCACACACCACTTGGAGCAGGGAAGAGGCAGAGGGGTCAGGAATGAAGGAGTGAAGCTGAGCCTTGGAAGAAGGGGGTGGGAGGAGGTGCGGGGAAGGTGTTTTAGATTTTGTCTTTGTTTCTCCCCATTAAACTCTATTTTATTTGGTAATAAATTAAATTATTTTGCCCAAATCTGTTTTGCCTGTGACTGGTGAGTGACCTCCCTGTCTTTGTACCAACTCATAAGCTTCTAATATAATTTTCCTTCCTCATCCTGTTGAGGACAGGGAGAGAGCGGCTGGGTGGGCAGCTGGCAGCTAGACGAGGTCACTTCCCCCTACCTGGGCACTTCTCACAAAGCCAGTGGTTTAGGCAGAAAGCAGCTTCCTTGATGGTAAGAAAGATACGTGAAAGGCTGCAAGGTGCCACGGCACCATGAAGCGCAGCCTAAAGAGAATCGGCCATTGTGGTACAGCCAGAGCTCTTGTAGTCTGTGCAAAAAATGCTTATTGGAGGGAAGCAGTTGCTTTTAAAGGCAACATCTTTTCCAGGATCTGGCCCGTAATCCTTGCAAAGGTTTTAAAGGCAGTGGAGGAACCTCCTGTTTGCTGAGGGAAGGTATCACAGTGGCACCATGTGTGGAGGAAGCCCACGGTCAGCAGAAAGGTCGTAAGTTTCCTTATGAGAGGAATTGCCTCACACCCTTTGGAGGCAGCTGGAGCTCTGTTTTTTTCAGAGGGATGGGCCAGCCATGCAACAGTGAGAAATACAGAATCATTCCATCACGTTTCATTGGGGAACAGGTAAAACTTCAAGGGAAATTAATCTATTGACATAAAAATGCAACCCTGTATGTGTCATCTCCACCTGTACATTTGCTGCTCCTGAGCTGGCATAATGGGGAATGCACAACCCTTATGGGACAACTTCACTATTTCTGCCTTAGACTTGTCTAAGTGGATATTCACAGCATTCCCTCGAGGGTTAGCAGTGCTGTCTGGTGATAAATTACCTGGTAAAAGTATTTAAAGTGAAGCCAAGTGAAATGTCTTCCAGGCATGCTGAAGCAAGGTATCGAGGCATTTGTGTAGCTGATTGGACATATGGTGTCTTGTCCCATTTAGCAAGTGGGAAGCATAGCTTCATCAACGGTTCTGTCTGCCGCTAAGAGCCATATGTTTACTAAATACTACTAATTCAATATTACCAGCTGTCACAGGAAATCAGCACACATAGCAGAAATAGGCTCTTTCTGAAAGGAAAAAAAACCAAACCAAAACAATGTAGCTTATGCAGCTACCAAAGTGCCTTGTTTTCTTTAAAATCAATGGGATCTCAGTGCTTTAGAGCCTTTCTAGGTCTAAGTTTCTAACACGTTTCTGTACCTTTAGAAAGGATTGCCTCTCTGAAATATCTTCTGTTAATTTATCAGTTTGCTTGGATTCTCAGGGCGCTCAGGGTTGAGAGAGAGGCTCTTGGTGTGCCGAGCTATTAGGACTTGAGACATCTTTGATGCAAATGCACTTTTGCTCAGTAGAATAGTGATGAGTCTGCCGAAAAGACCAGGAAATACCTCCCCTGCATACAGATGGCGTAACTATTATCAGCCATTATCAGCTTTGTTTCCTTTTTAAATTGTTTGTACAGATTTTTGAAAATCATCGTGAAAAAGGCCCTTCTGTCCTCAGAAGTTTAAAGAAAGATCTAAGAAGTTGTCTTTACATCTGACTGTGCTCTCCAGGCTAAGTAAATGGGAATAATTGCTGCCCATTCACATTGTTTTACAGCTGTGTGTGCA
Source organism: Zapornia atra (assembly GCA_013400835.1). Classification (NCBI taxonomy): domain Eukaryota; kingdom Metazoa; phylum Chordata; class Aves; order Gruiformes; family Rallidae; genus Zapornia; species Zapornia atra. Next base: position 46,210 of record VZTU01029962.1, read on the forward strand.
GATTCTGAAATGAGTCAGAACTCCTAAGACCAGACCAAGTGATCTGGTGATGGTTGCTCTGCATGGTTTAGTCAACTTTTTTTCAATATGTGGTATTCACCTTAAGTTCCTTTGCATTGCAGGAAAATTGGAATAATTAACAACTAACTATTGGTTAGTCAGAAAGGAGAGAAACACAAGGTTTTCAGACATTTCCAAAAGTGTGGGGCCAGCTACCTGGCTCAGGCTGGCCAGAGCACTTAGAGAAAATGACAGTCAATGTCAGGTTTAACTTTATGAAGTAGAAGTAAAAAACAGCCCCAAAATAACCAACTAAACAAACACCCCCCC